>ML807362.1:170768-188146 GCA_009831015.1 Picea engelmannii
AGTCCGCCCTAGGTACCACGGTATACCCCCGCAGTCACCTGTGTAAGTCCCTAGAAAAGATAGGCAACTAGTTTGCCGGCACGTGAACAGCTATCAGGCGGGTACAGTCGACAGTCCGAAGACCACAATGAGCAGGGTATCAAGCCCGAAACCTGTCAAAGGTATCGAGAGCAAGTGTTCTAGAAGACAACTGAGGACCTCGAACGGATTCGAGACCCACGAAGCTCCATGGCAAATGCTAACGACGGAATCCCTTAACAGATCCTCTATATGTGTTCTCCACCATGTTCGGTCCAGCTTTGGAGGGGTTATCTCCACTGCCTTTCCTTGCGCGACCTCGTGTTTAGCCCCTGTGTTAGAGGGGGGTCCTGAATAGCTTTCCGTAACCGGACTTCTACACTCCCTAATGACAAACTCCAATGTTTGGTTTGGGTGGCCTTGGAGAATTTACTCTCCAACCTATTCCAAGGCCCTATCCTGAGCTAATGTGTGCACCCTACAAACAGAAAAGTCTACTTGATTTTATTAAGCATTGCTTTTAATGGGATTTTTAAATCTCAAGGTGCGGAAGTGAAACTGATGGTGTGTAAAGTAGACTCGAAGCAAAATGCACAGAAATGGTGAAAACAAACTTTTCTAAAATGCAAAACCAACAACTTTTCAATGAAAAGACATCTTTTCTTTTTCAAATTTAGTAAGATTTTATGCAGTAAATGAAGAGAACTTTCGCTCAGATTTGCGAGCTACTCATACTAGATATGCACTGTAAAAACTTATGAAAAAGACTTCTTTCCTAGCTACTGACGCAACAACATAATCCTCAATCCAAGAAGAAAATGAAACAAGAGATTGTTTTTTATTTCGCTGTAAAATCACACAACAAGGAAAAATGCTGACAAGATCAAAGCCAAGAGAAATAAAGAAAAACTCTGGCTTAAAGTGTAGATCGCAAACAGAATCAAAGCCCTGAAATGCAAGTAAAGCAATCAAGACAACTCTAATTCTAACACTTGCCTAAAAACCATAAAATAAATATTTTTGCTCTTTTGTCCTTTCTATCAAAAACTCAAATAATAAGCTCAAGCTAAGGGAAAAATTCCTTAACCTGCTGACTGTGCAGCCTCAGACTCTAAACCTCTGAGAGGAGCTCTTCTCACCACAGGAGGGGATGACTGCCCCACCCAAGCTGAAGAACTGCCTAACAGACCCGCGACTGTTACCAAGACAGCACGCGTGTATCCGCGTGCTGTTCCACTACAGCGCGCGGGTATCCGTGGGCTAAGCTTACTCAGGCCGCGGGTATGTCCAAATACTGAGCAAAAATTGTACACAGACAGTCTAGTCCTGAAAAAAGGCTTCTGGTACTGACAACCAGAGCTCTTGACAGGCTGAGATGTTATCACTTTAACAGAAAAAATAAAATCGCAAAAAGGGAAATCCAATGTGAAGAAACACACAACAAGAAAGACCAAAACACAAGACTATAAACCAATTCAGACCCAGACAGGATCCAGAAAGCCCCCTGAGAAGACGAACTTCTGATAGGGGAAGAGGGGACTGCCTCTTAAACTTCCTGGTCACTACACGCTACTGAAACCACTACAGGACGCGGATACCCGTGTGCTGTAGAAGGTTAGGGTGCGGGTCACCCGCGGGCAGGGCTTCTACAGGCCGCGGGTACCTCTGTGTGTCCCGAAAAGAATTGTCGAGCGTCAGTCAAGGAAAACTGGTATTGATGACCAGGTTCCCTACTAGCTTTTGACTAACAGAAAACAAAAAATGGCAAAGAAACAAAGACTTAATTCTTTGAACTACCAAAAAATATCTTTCACCAAACCAGGAGACCCTAAGAGAAAAATATCCCCAGTGGAGTCGCCAATTCTGTTGTGGGGTATTCTACCCTACGGACTAATAATCTAGGGCTCTAAACTTATACGCAGATCATGACCCTCAATATTTAACTTTTAACCTTCTACCCAAAACCTCAACCCCTTTTCTCAGGCAAACATGGGAAGAATAAACCAACCTTTTTCCGACGGTTGAAGTAGATCCTCCGTTGAGTTGTTATCTCCTTGCTGCTGCTCCTTCCACAAAGCTTCCTGCAATCAAGACAAATTGTGCATGCATGCTACTGATCTACTAGGGGGTTAGAGATAAAACATAAATCAAATATCATAGATGAGACTCATGTATTCGGGATGGGAAATGTATCTTTTTCATTAATCTCAATATGAACCAACTTACAATGATTTCTGAGATCGGCCACCGTTCCACGATCCTGATCCTGGGCTCCTCCTCTTCTTTCTGTCCTCCAACTGCCACTGCATGTATTTCTCCTAAAGCTTGAGGCAAGGCTAAAGGGTCGGGACAAAACTGGCTTGGCAATTTGGTAGAGTTTCTTTGCTATCTTATTTCCTCCTTTGAATAGTACCCCTACCCCTCCTTTTATAGGCTAGGAGGAGCCAGGGTTTTTGGCGAACTCTCGGCCATGCATGGCTCGGAGTTCCAGTTAACTGACAAAAAGCCTCGTGTCCCGGTGGAAACTTTCCTGATTTTTTGCTTTGTTAGGTACTCGCAGGCTGTTTTGGGTTAGCCCGCGGATGCCCGCGCCCAGTGAGAAGTTAGGGCGCGGGTTGCTTGTTCTAAGTGGTTTTTTGAGGATTTGTTCAGCATGGCTTTGGCTAGGAAGAGGCATGAGTTGGCCTGATGCCAGGTAAACCTTTGTGGTGCATTTTAGGGTTATAACACTCACCCTCATACCTAAAGAACACAACTGCACTTCTCCCTCGCACTTCAGGCCCATAGCCCTCTGCAATGTCCTATACAAACTCCTGACAAAGATCATTGCAACCCACTTCAAGCCCATTCTACCATTCTTAATCTCCCCAGAAAAACCCAACTACGTGGAAGGCAGACAAATCTTGGATAGTGTAATTCTGGCTCATGAATTTATCCACTCCCTTCACTCTTCTAAAACTCAAGGTATGCTCCTAAAACTAGATCTCTCTAAAGCTTTTGATAAATTGAGTTGGAGCTACTTAAGATCATCTCTCCTATCCTTTGGCTTTGATCCCACCTGGGTCTCCTGGATTTTCAATCTAATATCTTCAACACTGTTCTGTATTCTTATGAATGGTGTGCCCTCCAAAATTTTCTCCCCCTCAAGAGGCATAAGGCAAGGGGACCCACTCTCGCCCTTCCTCTTCATCTTGATGCCATAAGGGCTCAGTCTCACTCTCAAAGAAGCCATCAGGGACCAGTCTCTCTCTAGCCTCACCCCCCATGGCATTTCTCCCCCCATCTCGCATAGCCAATTTGTAGATAATATTCTTCTCATGGGACTGTCCATAACCAGAGAAGATCTGCACTTCAGATTTATCATTGACCTTTTTTATGAAGCATCGGGCATGGAGGTGAATTTAACCAAATCCCAAGTCTTCTTATTCAACACACCTATGGAAATAAAAAACCATCTCACTCTCATCCTGGGCTTCACCCGTAGTGTCCTCCCCTCGTATACCCGGGAATCCCCCTCATTGATAACCCACTCAAAAATTCATCCTGGTACTCCTTACTGTCCAGCTTCAAGAAGAGACTTTCCCTTTGGACCTTTCACTCCCTTAATCTACCTGGGTGCCTCATCCTCCTTAAATCAGTCCTCCAAGATCGCTTGGTCTACATATTCTCTGCCTAGGTGGCCTTGAATTTTATCCTTAACACCCTAAGAATGATTCAAAGAATATTTTTGTGGCAAGGCAATAAAGATGGGAAGAAAATTTCCCTGGTAAGTTGGAAAAAAGTCTGCAATCCAAAAAAAGTAGGAGGCCTCAGTCTTCAGGACCCAAACAATATCAACAAGGCCCTCAGCATTAAAATCAGGTGGAGATGGATAAAGAGACCCCAATATCTTTTGGCATGACTGTGGAGGAAGAAATACACCCCCACAATCCCCGAAATATAGCTCATTAGATGGAATGGTCAAAGATTGGGGTTGCTCATCTGGAATGCATCCAGGAATAATCGCGGACTTATCATAGACCATTCGTTATGGGAACTGCAAAGTGGATCCTTGACAAACTTCTGGAGCGATTCGTGGCAACAAATCCCAGTCCTCAACATAGATTTGACTCTCAGCAACCTCATCCCTCTTACAATGGTCGCTGGACTCCACATGGTTATCGAATTCTGGAAGCCTTTCAACCCAGGAGAAATATGGTGCACCTGGAAAAACTCCCACGAGAACCTGAACATTACCCCAGAGTTCAACCTCCGTCTCTTGTAGGAGCATCTTGCTACAAGGAAAATTTTAAGTCAACAAGAGGAGGACATACTTAGATGGGGACACTCCACCATAGGTTCCTTCAACATCCCAGAAACTTACTACATAAATGTAGATCACAAAACCTTACCTCGAGAGGAGTTTTGGGGGAACATTTGGGACATGAAATCCTGGCCAAAAATCAATACCTTCCTTTGGTCAGTGGCGCACAACAACATCCTTACCTGGGATAATTTAACAAAAAGGGGTTTCATTAGCCCCTCTTGGTGTCATCTATGTGGCCAAGAGGAAGAAACTCAAAATCACCTCCTCAATGTATGTCCCTATAGTTCGTGCATCTGGTATCATAGCACCAGTATTATGAGAACAATAGACAAGAACCACATAGGTCTAAGGGAAACTATTGAATATTGGAGAATCTTGACCTTCTACTCACCCATCCTCAATAGAATCTGGCAGTTTCTCCCAGGTTTCATTCTCTGGCACATATGGAAAGAGAGGAACATACGAGTCTTCAAGTCAGTCACCAGGAACTGGAAAGACGTGTGGACCATAATCCACACTAATATTAATGAAACCATATCATTGCATCCCTGGACAGATCAGGACCTCAAAACTCCACAAAATGAAACTATCATTCTCAGTGCCTGGCGACTCAATATCAATATTACCCCTGAAAGGGCTCTTGTAGTTGTAGGACGCAAGACCAACCACACTCACTGGGCAGCTCCGCCAATAGGTTGTTTTAAACTCAACTTTGATGGAGCCTCCAAAGGGAATCCGGGACCGACAAGTTATGGTGCGGTCATCCAGAATAGTAAAGGGGAAATCCTCCATATTCTGGCAGGTAATATGGGGCATACTACTAACAACGTTGCGGAAATTTGGAGCCTCCTATATTGTCTACAAGTAGCCTTAGAGAAATCACTTTTCCCCCTCATTGCGGAAGGAGACTCGCAAATTGTGATAAATATCCTCTCACATCTGCTCCATGGGGAAGACCCGGAGAAAATCTCTCCAAGATGAAGACTCATGAATGGGATTTGCAGAATAAAATCAACTCTCTAGCCTCAATGGGTAATCCTCCCATACCATGTAAGAAGAATGGCCAATCAAGTTGTTTACTGGTTAGAAAATCTAGGTGTCGAGTTGGAGGAAGGTGTCTTCTCCTACTCCCCTTCCACCAATCTCTCTCACCCCATAATCATCGCCTACAAGAACATACCTCAGACCAAAGACCAACCCTCGGATGGGGTGCCTCTGTGATTTGATGGGTGTTATTTAGGATGAGGCCACATGGTTAGACCACTTTCCACTTGGCGTTAGTCCTTTGTCATCTCTCCTCTCTAGTCACCTCCAAAACTCAAAAGGCCTGCCTCCACCCTCCATTTCTCACTTGCACCCCGCAACTCACATGAACTAGAAGAGATACGGCCTATGCATCCTCATGGTGTCGTGCAAAGAGCCCTTCTCGTCACTTCCGCTCCATCTTGTTCAGCCTGTTCACTTTCTCGGTCTTAATTCTTAGAGCCTAACCTCTCGGGTTCATTCTTTCCATAGTTCTAAGAACATGCTCTAGAGCGACTTCTCCTGGTTTGCAATTTTTCTGTGGGGATTATCCCTTCCAAGATCATCATTTCTCATAGTTTGCCTCCCTCGAAGGCCACCACTCTTCCTCATGCCCCACCCCTGGGGTAAACCAAAGCAAGGATCCACCTAGTACAAGGCTCGAGGAAGGAAACCGCCCACCTCTGACCCTCCATGTGAAGCCATTAACCCCCCTCCAACATTTTCCCATCCCCCCCCGTGAAGTGGACTTAGCCCCTCCATTGGCTCCCCTGGTTGGCCATCCCCTTGAAGCGGCCTTTCCCCCTACTTTGGCTCCTATTGTTGCACCTGCTCTTGGCCAGCCACCCTTGACCCCACCCCTGACCTCTCCCCCCTGTCAAACCCCTTCGCATGTAGGGTCGAGTGGTTTGATATTCTTTCCAATTCGTTAGGATACACACCTCCTCCCCCATCTCCCCCTCTTCATCCTTCCTTTATTCTCTCCCCCACTCGTCCCCCACCAACCACCTCCCCTCCCTCCTCCTTTCAGAGATCATCCTCCTCTTCTCTGATGTCCACCCACCCCAATCCTTTCTGTGACAAGTGCGCAGATCAAATTGAGCTTCTGCATACTCTGCGTAACATTAAAAAAAACCTGGAGGACAACAAATTGGTAATGCGCGACACACAGAATAGGTAATTCGACCATTGGCACAGAGTGGATACCCTGATGGCTTTTCTCCAAGATCTTTGACAGACCATGGCTAACCGTGACAAGGGAAAATCACATGCGACTCAGGTTTACGCTGGGCCATGACTAGGACCAGGTTTCTAATGTTTTCTAATGCTTTCCTTTTCTCAGTTCAACACCACTATCTATGTTTTTACAATGTTAGTATTTTTGACCCTATGTGGCCGTGTAACATAGCTTACCTCTTTTTGCATGACACTTGGCTCTGTGAGTAATTTGGCCTGGTGTGGCCTCGTAGCATAGCTCACCTCTTTTTACATGACACTTGGCAACAGTGGTTTCCCATATGGACATCGTTTCCACCTTTGAACTTTGTTTCCCACAATGGAACCGCTTCCACGTAGATAGTTGCCTCACAAATAGCTGTATTTTTTATAGGAATTAATACAAACTCTAAATTACAAAAAAAAAAGAAGTTAAAATATTAAATAACACTAAAACAAAGAAAGTAAAAGAGATGAACTTAAAGTATGTTAATTACCATTTTTTTATTTAGTGATCGATCTAGTCTAATTAGACTAAGGGTCGATCTAAATATGAAATATTAAATAATATATATGAATCTTTAACTTTACCCTATAACCTAACAACAAAAATTAGGGTTTATTATCATTTTCCTTTTGGTGTGCAAACAATAAAAGATAAAAAGAGGGTAAATTGACTCCTTATGTGGGTAATGACCCTTAATTAAGTATGTTGGATCTAATTAACAATGCTCTTTAACTCTTGGAAGAGAAATAATACAAATAAAAAGTAGCAAAAAAAAGTGGGTTAGACCTCCTTGGTGTATTAAAGTTTGTAATATTCTCCTACAAAACCCAAGAGGTTTCCCTATATCCACAAATATACTTATACTAAAGATACCAAGTAAGAAATGCAAGAAACAAGTTTATACTATATATTTAAGTAAGAAAATAAATGATGCTCGTGCAACCTTAGTGGAAGAAAGACTCCTATCTCACATGATGATTGTTAAAATGTCCATTTGAAGGGAAAGGAAGAGAGTGATTGAAGTGTGGGAAGAGGGATGCTCCAAACCACTACAAGATGTAGTTTGCATGTTCCAAAAGAAAAAGAGAAGACATAAGCCAAGAAGTGAAGGCTATGTATAATAGATACAACACTTCTTAAAGAATGGGGGTCCAAGAGAATATGAGAGTTATACAATAATATATAAGCAGATAAAGAGAGTTAAGAAAGAGAATTGTTAAGATTCAAGAGAGAAAAGTGAGGAGAACATGAGTGGTCTATTTATACCCATATAGGATACAAATCTTCCTTACAATAGTCTAACTATGGACATTAACTTCTTAACCACATGTAAAATGAAGCAAGTTGTGCATGTTGTTAAGACAAAAATGTGTCATGTTTACTATAGGAAAAACGGAAGCTAACATAAATGATAGAGACAAATGTAATATGTAAAACACTTCTTGCAATAAGTACAGAAGGAGAAATAAGGAATTTTCATTGACCAAACTTAATAAAAAAGAAATGATACACAAGCCAAATATGTGGATCCCCATTTGGTATTTCTCTAGATTACGTAGGCATTATTGGGCTCCTTCAAATCCAAACATTGTGCATGTTAGTTAGGAAAAAATGATCTATGTCAAAAGTGATCAATTAAGGTATGAGGCCAAAGAAAAGGCCATGGGAAACCTCCAAATGGTTTGAGGGTAATTAAATAAGGCACTAAAGTTAGGTTAGGGACAAAAAAATAATTTATTAGAACCATAAGAGGGGCACTACAGACAAAGAAAATCATTTATTAGAACCATAAGAGGGGCACTATAAAGAAGGGACTTAAATGCTTAATAATTCACCATGAAAATGTGTAGGAGGTCTTGTCATTGACTTAGGAAAAGCATTTATATAATAATATGTGATGCAAAATTTTATAGAATAAAATTTAATAGGAATTTTTATCATAAATGTAAAATGAGTTTTTAAAGTTCTTGGAATCGGGTATGGGTTTGGCAGTCATGGCGAGATAGGGTTTGACAGTCGTGGCCACAACAGAGAGCAACATGAGCACCAAAGGGGGGGGGTAAGGGGAACCCCTCATACAAACAGTTAGTGGTGGATAGAGGGAAAGGGCCAAGAGGTGTAGTTTTCAAGACACCAACGACATGAACCTTGGGATCAGACCCAAGGAAGTGTCAAGAAAGAATCCAAGACAAAAATGAGACCACGGGTGAAGACACTAAGGAAACTCAGAATGAGACGCAAGAGACCGCGAAGGCCAATGGGACATAAGGGCGCAACCCATGCAAGCCCAAAA
Organism: Picea engelmannii; assembly: GCA_009831015.1. Lineage (NCBI taxonomy): Eukaryota > Viridiplantae > Streptophyta > Pinopsida > Pinales > Pinaceae > Picea > Picea engelmannii. The sequence goes on from ML807362.1 coordinate 179,631, forward strand.
CAACAATGATACCCAAGGTAATACTGGAGGACCCACAAACAGAACTCTATAGGGACCAGATGAAGACACATGCACTTATATGAAATTTCATGGGGTTATGTCACACAGAAAGAAGTCTGTGCAACTGGATCAAATATCACTAGAAGCCAAATGGAGAAGTGAAGATCCACCTCGGCTCGAAGGGTTTGTTCACAAAAGTCTTCATGAACCTGGAGAACAGGGATAGAGTCTTCGAGGGAGGTCCATACTTCCACATCTCAGCTGGACTATACATGCAACCCTGAAAAGAAAATTTCTCCCCGGAAAAAGAAACATTCAAAAAGGTACTAGTCTGGCTGAGATTCTATTCCTTACCCTCAGACTATTGGTTTTCCTCCACTTTTGAAGCAATAGGAAACAAACTGGGGCAATATGTGAAGACCTCATAAGCCACCCTAAAATCAAGATACACATCGTATGCAAGAATCTGCATAGAGATGGACGTTTCTAGAGCACTCTCAGAAGACATAAGTCTGGAATTCAAGGATGAGGAATGGATCCAAAACATATATTATGAACAGATCCCCTTTAGATACAGAAGATGCCATGAACATGGCCACTTCATCAGAGAATTCCCTCTTAATAAAAAGTAGGAAGCGACAAACCCCAAAACACAACAGGATGAGGAAGGGTTTATAACATAGAACCCCAAGAACAGAGCAAATAAAAATCAAAATAAAACCTCAGCAGGAAATAACCAGGAGACCCAGAATAAAATGGAAGGAAGGTACCAAACCAACAAAGGGACAGAAGACAAAAGTGACTCAGAAAAAGTTCAAGAGGTCAGAGACCAAGAAACAAAATACCCTATCGAGCGACCAAGAAACACAATGGCACAAGGGAGTAGTGCAACCCCGATTGACGGAGAAAAAAAAGATGAAAACACAGCCATGCAAGATGCAGAGGGAGATGCAAAGATGACCCTGAGATAAGTAGGCACAGAAGACCTTGATCTCAGGGACTTGGTGGAAAGGGAAGGGTTAGACCTTTCGAACATATTGGAACAATCGAAAAGGCAGGGATTCGACAATGTACCAATAGAGAAACTTGACCACATCAAGTACATGTTTCTCTTATAGGAAGAAGCCAAAGACAGAGGACAAAAATTCACACACGGGAAGATAGGACAACTAGGATTCAAAGCCCGTGAGGGACAACCACAACTATCACCCAAGGAGATGAGGAGGAAAAAAGGTAGTAAATCAAATAACATAGCCCTACAGGAGCTGGGAGTGCTACTGATAAATTCGGGTAAGATCAAGAAACTCTTTCCCCACTCCCCCCCACATGTTTAAATGAATGTCATAACTTGGAATATAAGAGGCCTAAACAACCCAAGAAATAAAAGAATCCTTAGGAATAAAAAAAATCAGGAAAAATTGGATCTTTGTTTCATTCAAGAGACAAAATGCACTACAGAAAGAATGGAGGAAATCAGTAAAGAACACTGGTGAAAGTACAAGATGGTATCCATCGAAGACCACCAAAGGTTAGGCAACATTCTCACTTTGTGGAACCCACAAATTCTAAATCTAATAGCAGCCGAAGCAACTAGGTACACCCTAAGGGTACGCATGCAAATCATTGGAAACATAGAGGAGATTCTCTGCACTAATGTGTATGGGCCCTAAGGGCCATAGGAAAAGAGAGGAATGATCTGATTATTGAACAACTAAGAGTGGGGGGTGAATCAGTTGTCACCTATCTTAAACAATCATGCTCATTTTAAATTCATTACAGAACTCTAAATGATGATCACAATAATGCAGGGAAGTAAGTAATAGAACAATCATCATCATTCACACATATGAGATACACAGAGACAGATATTTCCTAAGGAAACCCATAAAGGGTAAAACCTCTTCTTCTTTATATGATAACTAATCTTTACATTTTGCACATTATCATACTTATGAGCACCAACTCATAATGAGGCTAAAACCTCTATTTTGCAAGCTGCTACTTGCTAAGAGCACCAACTCTCTTGATTCTCTAGCACCCACTAGAAGGAAGCACCAACTCCTTGGTTTCTCTAGCACCCACTATAAGGAAGCACCAACTCCCTAAGAGTTCGAGCATCAACTGGATCGAAGAACCAACTTCCTAAGATTTCCAACACCAACTGGATGGAAGCACCAACTTCCAATTACACAGGCACCGACCTTTACATCAGAGAACCAATGTTCTCCCTTGCACCACCCTGCCACCCTGGTTTCTCTGGCTGCAACCAGATGGAAGATACAACTCCCTGTGTTCAAGCACCTACTTGAACCTTTGAGGACAATAGTCCTCCCTAGCACCTCCCAACCACCCTTAAATATAAATATTTTCTACTAAAACTTATTATAGTGATATAATGTTCATCAATGGCTTACCAGTCTCATCACTGTTCTACTACACTGCCCTACTCTGTCTGCCTCACCGTCTTCCTGCACAAATCCTTGCTCTTTCCTTTTTTCTACCTTTTATGCTCTGTGTTCCATGTCCATTCAATGCACCATTCCTCTTTTGTGTATTTTAGTTGTTGCACACTACCTCCTTCTACACTCCTGAATCCCTCTCAACATCAACACTCCTCTCTTCTGTGTTCTCCATTCTTATAGTCTTTGTGCACCTTGTGCATGCTATATGTGCAATGCTTCTGCATGCTCTACATCACGCCATTATTCTCCACATAGGGATATTCACTGCCACTCCACATTGCCACCGCTTCACTCCCTCGAGCATCAACACACTCTCTTTGTTCTACATGTTCTCCTCATGTCGAGTCCTCTTCCTGATCATCATGGCAATTCCTCAGCTTTTCTAGCGGTTATACCCATGCGTTCATCATCACTGGGTGTTATGTTGAGATTCCTTAGCCTATCTAGCAGTTGAGACTCTTTGTCTTCTCTATCATAGTCGAGCTCATCCTCTTTGTTGCAGTTATAGGATTCAATGCTCTTCCATCTATCAATTACCTCTATGAACAGTCTTCATTCCACTGGCAGATGCCTTGAGACTCTTCATCTCTTCTAGAAATCACACTAAGGCCTCTTTGATTTTTCTGTGCAGAAATAATCAGTGGTTTTTCAAAATTACACTGTGAACCTCTTGAACCTTATTCCTTTGGCACCTTTCACCTTTCCTTTCACATGTGGCCTCAGGCGGTGACCACACGCCTGTTCAGAAGGCACTTTCATGATTTGCATTTCGACGATTCCTGTTGTGAGGCATCTCGACTCTCCAAGTTGCGATCTCTGAAATGGATATTAGCTTTGTGCTAGCTCCTCCCTTGAGCCTTTGTCGATGTGACCATAGGTTATGACCAGGGGCCAATTTTGAACATGCATTTCACACTTCATGTTTTGGGGATTTTGTGAAGAGTCTTCTCGACTCTCCATGTCCCAAACTCTGAAATGGATCTTGTCTCTTCGATATCTTCTCAACATCTCTTCGACGATGTGACCATCGGTGATGACCAAGTGCTTTCGCAATTTCACATTTCTGCATTCCTATGATGAAGGGTCTCGACACTTGACTCCTCCAACTCCCGATATCTGAAACTCCGAAATGGAGTTATTTCCCAGTCTACGAAACTCTTTGTTGATGTGCTTGTTTTGGGATTTTGGTGTTTCGCATTTCGCGACTTCAAGACTCCTATGATGAAGAGTCTCAACTCTTGACTCCTCCAACTCTTGGTATCCAGAACTCCAAAATGGAGTTATTTCCCATTCAGCGAAACTCTTTGTTGATGTGCCTGTTTCGAGATTTCAGTGTTTCGCATTTCGTGACTTGGGGACTCCTGTGATGAAGAGTCTCAACTCTTGACTCCTCCAACTCTTGGTATCCAGAACTCCGAAATGGAGTTATTTCTCAGTTTGCAAAACTCTTTGTTGATGTGCCTGTTTCGGGATTTCTTTGTTTCGCATTTCGCGACTTCGGGACTCCTGTGATGAAGAGTCTCAAATCTTGAATCCTCCAACTCCCAGTATCTGGAACTTCTAAAAAGGAGCTTATTTGGACTAGCTTCGATCATTTCAGCATTTCACATTTTGGCATTTCGAGATTTCAACATTCCTATGGTGAAGGGTTTCAACACTCCAACTCCCGGTATCCATAACTCCGAAATGGAGTTTAGCTTATGATATGGGATCCAATGATCACTTTTTGAACTTTCCATTGCTATGCCATTATCCCTATTGATCTTCCTTGCCTGCTTGTTTGCCATCAAATGAACAAGCACACTCTTGCACTCTAGGTGCACCTCTGCACTATCTCTTCTAGTCTTCACGAGCTTTCTCTACTGTGTCTCCCAAAAATAATTCTAGTGCCTACCTGGCACATTATACCTATACTCAATCCATCATCGTTGTTGTACTTGCCATCAATTACAAGCATACGCTGCCTGTAAAATATGCCAACAATCTGCCCCTTTGGCATTGATGGAAACAAAGGCACCTGGACCTGTTCTTTTCTCCCCCTTTGACATCAATGTCAAATAAAACACGCTCCCCCTGAGTTGTTGCAGTATTTTTCGAAGGTATCATATATTCAATCAATACAAAATCCCCCTAACAAGATGGACTCTTTTAGGTGTGATACAGGATGACACCCAACTTCTATCATAGATATTCAAATGGTGTCTTGGCTAGGAGTTTAGTAAATATGTTTGCAATTTGTTTTGAGGTTGGAATGTAATGGACCTAAACAATCTGATTGGTGACCTTGTCTCTCAAAAAATGGTATTTTATGGGAATATGCTTGGTCTTGGAGTGGAATACAGTATTCTTGGACACATTGATGGCACTAGTGTTATCTCAATGAATTGGGATCGGTGCAACGTATTTTACCTCCAAGTTTGCAAGTGTCTGAATCATCCATAATACTTGAGTGCAACATGTAGCAACAACAATGCACTCTGCCTCTGTAGTTGATAAAGAAATGGAACCTTTCTTTTTACTCAACCATGCTACTAGAGAATCTTTTAAGAAGAATGCACCTCCACTCATGCTTTTCCCTTCATCCATGTAGTTAGCCTAATCAACATCTGAGTAGACTGATAATTGAAAATTCTGATTCTTAGGATACCATAGGCCATAGTTCATTGTTTCTTTCAAATATCTGAATATCCTTTTGACAGCTAGAAAATGACTCTTTTTAGGTGTAGACTGATATCTTCCTACCATTCTAACAACATGCATTATGTCTGGGTGAGATGTTGTGATGTACAACAGGCTTCCTATCATTGACCTATATGAACTTTGATCAGCATCAGCTGAGTCATCATCCTTGCTTAATTTGCATCCAGTAACCATAGGTGTGCCCACAGGTTTAGAATATTCCATTTGAAACCTTTTCAACATTTCTCTTAGATATTTTTCTTGAGAAATGAATATCCCTTCAGACCTCTGAGTAATTTGTAGACTAAGAAAAAATGACAGTTCACCTATCATAGACATTTCAAACTCAGACTCCATGGAAAAAGAAAACCATTGTACCAATGAATCTTTATTACATCCGAAGATGATGTAATCTACATAGACCAACACGATGAGAAAATCATTATCCTCTGTTTTGATATACAGATTGTTGTCAATTGTTCCTCTCTTGAACCCTTTGTCTTTGAGATACGTATCCAGTCTGTGATACCAAGCATGAGGGGCTTGTTTTAACCCATATAAAGCTTTCTTCATCTTGCATACTAATTCAGGTTTATCAGACAGTTTGAAACCCTCTAGTTGTTCCATATAGACTTCTTCATTTAAATCCCCATTTAGAAAATCTGACTTGACATCCATTTGATAGACTTTAAACCTTTTATGACAAGCATAGGTAAGAAATATTCGGATAGCTTCTAATCTTGCTACGGGCGCAAATGTTTCATCAAAATCTAGTCCTTGTATTTGAGCATAGCCTTTACAGACCAATATTTCTTTGTTCCTGACAACTTGTCCCTACTCATTCAACTTATTCTTAAAGATCCATTTGGAACCAATGATATTTTTACTTGCAGGTCTATGAACCATCTCCCATGTACTATTTTTCTCTATCTGATCAAGTTCATCATTCATTGCTTTAACCCAATGGTCATCTTTGCTAGCTTCATTAAAATTCTTTGGTTCCAGCATGGATATGAAAGCTATATGTGATTGTTTAGTGTTTTTTATTACCTTTCTCTTGGTTTGTACACCTTTGTCTTTTTCACCAATTATCTGACTTGCAGGATGATTCTTTTGAGTGATTCTAGAGGAGGAATTTGAAGTTGTCTGTTGAATTGAGTCTGTCTGAGTATCTGTGTCTTCATCTAATTCAGAGTCTTCATTTTCTGATTCTTGGACCTGTTCATCTTCAGCTTTAGCTGTTTCCTCTGTAGAAGACTCATTATTTTACACCTCTCTTGCTGGGATTCCTTCATCAAATTTTATTTCAATACAATCAACCATTTTATGCAGCCTCTTATTATAGCATCTGTATCCTTTACTATTTGTAGCATACCCTAAGAAGATACCTTCATCATCCCTGTCATCATATTTGCCAATATTCTCATCATTATTCTTTATGTAACATTTACTCCCAAAGACTTTGAAGTGTTTGATTGAAGTAGGTCTCCCATACCACAGTTCATAAGGTGTCATGTCACTTTGTGGTCTGAGGTGGGATTTGTTAAGAACATGGATTGTTGTGTGCATTTCTTCTACCCAATAGGTTTGACCAATGTTCTTCTCATTCATCATTGACCTGGCCATTTTCTACATTGTTCTGTTTTCCCTCTCAACTACTCCATTTTGTTGTGGAGTTCTTGGGATTGTGTATTTTCTTTTGATCCCATGCTTATCACAGAATTCCTTGAAATCACTTGACATAAATTCTCCTCCTCTGCCTAATCTTACTGCCTTTAACCTCTTGCCTGTTTGATTCTTAGTTAAAGCCTTAAATATTTTAAACTTCTCAAATGATTCATCTTTTTCCTTCAGAAAGGCAACCCAAGTAAGTCTAGAGTCATCATCAATAATCAGCATGAAGTAGTTTTCTTTCCCTGTGCCTTCTTGTTTTGATGGTACATATAAATTCATATGAACTAGTTGGAGTGGCTTCTCTATTGAAGTAGAGCTCTTGGACTTAAACTGTGTCCTGGTTAGCTTTCCTACTTGGCAAAGTTTACACATAGAATCTTGGGGCTTTGATATTCTCGGAAGATCTTTTACTGCCTCAAGATTTTTGAGCTTGATTACGTGGTCAAAGTTTAGATGTTCAAGTCTTCTATGCCATAACCAGCTTTCATCATATTTTCTTAGATGACACTCTTCTCTATATTATTTCAACACATATACATTATTTTTTGTCCTTGTGCCTTTGTCCATCACTTGTCCTGAGTTTACAGACTTTATCTTGCAGTCCTTGGATGTGAACACCACTTCACATCCTCTATCACACATTTGACTTACACTGAGCAGATTATGTTTCAGCCCATCTACAAGCAAAACATCTTGGGCTTTTCCTTTTATATTACCTAAACTCACCATCCCTTTACCCTTTATTTTACCTGGAACATCATTTCCAAAGGTTACGTTTCCTGATTTTCTTTCACTTAGAGATAAAAACTTACCTTTGTCTCCCATCATATGTTTGGAGCATCCATTGTCTATATACCACAGGTTCATTTGTCTTTGAGCTGACAACACTAATCCACACTTGTCACTTTCTTTCTTCTTCCAAACCTTCACATTTTCAGTAGGGGAATTCAAATCTGGTTCATAGTTCCTTAAGCGACAGTCAACAGATTTATGTCCATAGTTATGACAGATGTAACATTCTGGTTCGTCGAATAAAGGATCATAATGATTGTTATGCATAATCTGTGTCCTTTTCCCATCCATCAAGTGATTTGTAGTTGTAATGCCCCATATTTTGACCTTACGTAGTTAGAACATTGTTGTTTACTAATCTTGATAATTCAAAGTTTAGCATTTGTTTGGAGTCACTTAGACTTTGTTAGACATTGAGATGTGTACCTCTAGGCCTATTTTTATGTTACATGATATATGCTCATGAAAAAAGATACTTATTTGATTTGTTAAATATGAAAATTAAAATGGGAAAGTTCAGTACATGTATACCAATTCACGTTATATTGTGAATGTATAATAGATGCAATGCATGATGTAAATAGGAAAAACATTTCTTAATTGGACGTCAATGCAAAAAATGGATTCTTATATAAATTTGTGATGTATCTACATCAATATGTGTTATTGGCAAACTAACCTACAAGATGATGATCTATGTGATAGCCAAATGACTATAGTATTGAGGTAACTGGGATGTCGTAGACACCATGAAGACATTGTGTGATATAAGTTGTACTTACTATTTGATTTATGATTCGAAATATTACTATGATCTATGGTAAGTGTGGTTTTGACAGGATGCACAACTTACCCAGAGTGGATGTTTGATGACGTGACTCCAAGAACAGCAGTTGCACAGTATGGCTC
>ML807362.1:197709-211307 GCA_009831015.1 Picea engelmannii
TGTTATTGATGTTTTGAGTATACTTATGTTTTAAGTTCTTAAATCTTAAAGTTAGCCTACTACTTATTTCATCATGTTATTAGATTTATCATTGAGCAAATGTAGAATAATTGTGTTAATGAAAATGGAATAATGCAAAAAAACGAAGTTGTTATTGTGTATGTGTTTGAATAAATTGTTAATTGCTTAGCACCCTATGGACGGGTGCTACAATATTCTGTGGTGGTTTGTTACTTGGTTGTCTCATTATTTTTTGTGGCAGATATCTATACCTTGAATGTCTTGATTACTCATAATTTAATTTTAAAGAATAGTTTACAACTTTATGACCAAAGTTAGAACAAAAGAAACAATATCCATAGAAAAAACGTTGGTACCTGGAAAATGGTTGTCTTCTTTGAGAAGGTCGATTTCTTCTATGTTGATGATTTCTTTGAACAGAGAGTACATTATTTCTCTGATCCATAGTTTTAGTTCTGGTACCTCTTTCATTACTCCTCTTGGGCAGATGATTAGCTTATTTTGTTTCTGCAGGTTTTGTTGTTGTCAGAATGCCCCCCAATTTGACAAACTTGATGGGTTCTTTGTTTCCTAGTTGATCACTACTTGATCCCTCTTCATAACCTAGACCTGTTTTCAGCTTTGGATTTCTTTGCTGATTCAGAATGGTGGCCAATTCTTCGGATTCTTTGATACTTGACATATTCTAATGATACAAGGCTTGAAACTTCTCCAACTCTTTCCTGGTTTTCGCTACTTCTTTTTCCAGAGCTTCCCATCTTGCCTTCTTTTCTTATAGCTATTGTTTCAGAATGTCTTAGATTTTCTTTGCCTCTTCTAATTCCACTTTTAGTAGGGAAAAGTCTTCATTAGGTTGTTTACTGTCTTTCTCGAACTGTATCAACAATTGGTTTTTCTTTTTGTTCTTAATTCTGAGTTTGTCAATTTCTTCCAAAGCACTAATTAATTCACCTTCCATATCCACCACAACTTCTTCATCATCCATTTCACCTCCTGTGTGCTCATCATCAAAATATCCCATAGCCATAAGAATAAAATCATTTAGTTTATATTCAATAGAGGAGTCATTGTCTTCATCATCTGAAGGATCATCATCATTGTTTACACAAAGACTTTTCTTCTTAAAATTATTCTCTTTAAAGAAATTTTTGTGTTTGTGCTTCTCCTCATCATCACGTGTCTGATCCTTTCTTTTGTGAGGACATTTATTTGAAAAATGACCTATCTTACCACATTTGAAACATTTGAAAGGCAATTTACCTTTGTATTTGCTTGATCCCTTCTTCAGTTTCTTCACAAAATTTTCTTCAATTTCATCAGGCTCAGATTCCTCATTCTTGTCTTCCTTAAATGATGCTTCTCTGGAGGTGGGTTTATCTTTAAATATTCTCATTTCATATGCAATAAATGTTACTAGAATTTGATCAAACTCCAAGGTTTTTAGATCATTAAGTTCTTCTATAGCAGAGACCTTCGGGTTGAACCTATCTAGTAGAGATCTCAAAAATTTCTAAACTAAAGAAGGTTCCTCAATTTTTTCACCAAGTGTTTTCTTTGCATTTACCAGTTCTTCAACTCTCAAAAAGTATTTTCCAATAGTTTCATATTCTTTCATCTTCAACTGTTCAAACCGTACTTCGTAGGTTTGAATCTTGGCATCCTTTACCTTCTCATTACCTTCATAACTGCTAATGAGTTTGTCCCACATTTCTTTGGCAGTTCCTAGGTGCATAACTTTTACGAATTATGCTTCTACAAGCCCACTCAAGATAGCATTCATAGCCTTAGCATTGAAGATAAATTCTAGCTTGTCATCCTTATTAGCTAGTACAAATGGCTTTGCATGACCAATATCTACCACATCCCAGACATCAACACCTAAAGCCATTATGTAGGTTCTCATTCTAACTTTCCAGAAAGAAAATTTTGTTCCTCTGAACAGAGGGGCCTTATTGGTTGAATTTCCTTCATGGCTTGACATGTTTAAGCTCTAGGATCTACCCTTAGATAAAAGGGACTGGCTCTGATACCAATTGTTGAACAACTGAGAGGGGGGGGTGAATTAGTTGTCACCTAGCTTAAACAATCATGCTCATTTTAAATTCATTACAAAACTCTCAATGATGATCACAATAATGCAGGGAAATAAGCAATAGAACATCCAACGTCATTCACACATATGAGATACACAGAGATAGATATTTCCTAAGGAAACCCATAAAGGGTAAGAACCTCTTCTTCTTTATATGATAAGTAATATTTACACTCTCTACATTATCATACTTATGAGCACCAAATCATAATGAGGCTACAACCTCTATTCTGCAAGATACTACTTGCTGAGAGTACCAACTCTATGGATTCTCTAGCACCCACTAGAAGGACGCACCGACTCCCTGGTTTCTATAACACCCACTATAAGGAAGCACCAACTCCCTAACAGTTCCAACACCAATTGGATGGAATCACCAACTTCCTAAGAGTTCCAACACCAACTGGATGGAAGCACCAACTTCCAGTTACACAGGCATCAACCTGTATATCAGAGAACCAATGTTCTCCCTTGCACTACCCTGCCACCTGGCTGCAACTAGATGGAAGATACAACTCCCTGTGTTCAAGAACCCACTTGAACCTCTGAGGACAAAAATCCTCCATAGCACCTCCCAACCACCCTTAAATATAAATATTTGCTACTGAAACTTATTACGGTGATATAATGTTCATCAGTGGCTTACCAGTCTCATCACTATTCTTCTACATTGCCTTGTTTTGTCTGCCTCACTATCTTCCTACACACATCCTTTCTCTTTCTATTCTTCTGCCTTTTATGCTCTGTGCACCATGTCCATTCAATGTACCATTCCTCTTCTGTGTACTTCAGTTTCTACACACTACCTCCTTCTACACGCCTGAATCCCTCTCAACAGCAGCACTCCTCTCTTCTTTGTTTTCCATTCTTATAGTCTATGTGCACCTTGTGCATGCTATATGCACAATGCTTCTACATGCTCTACCCCCTGCCATTGTTCTCCACATCGGGATATCCACTGCCACTCCACATTTCCACCGCTTCACTCCCTCGAGCATCAATACACTCTCTCTGTTCTGCATGTTCTCCTCGTGTCGAGTCCTCTTCTTGATCATCATGGAAATTCCTCATATTTATTGGTGGTTATACCCATGCGTTCATCATCATTGGGTGTTATGCTGAGATTCCTTAGCCTGTCTAGTAGTCGAGACTCTTCGTCTTATCTATCATAGTCGAGCTCATCCTCTCTGTTGCAGTTACAGGCTTCAACGCTCTTCCATATGTCAATCACCTCTATGAACAGTCTTCATTCCACTGGCAGATGCCTTGAGACTCTTCAGCTCCTCTAGCAATCACACTGAGGCCTCTTTGATTTTTTTGTGTAGAAACAATCAATGGTTTTTGGAAGTTACATTGTGAACCTCTTGAGCCTTATTCCTTTGGCACCTTTCACCTTTCCTTTCACATGTGGCCTCAGGCGGTGACCACACACCTGTTCTTGTTGTGAGGCATATCAACTCTCCAAGTTGCGATCTCCGAAATGGATATTAGCTTCGTGCTAGCTCCTCCCTTGAGCTTTGTCGATGTGACCATAGGTTATGACCAGGGGCCAATTATGAACATACATTTCTCACTTTGCGTTTTAGGGATTCTGTGAAGAGTCGTCTCGACTCTCCATGACCCAAACTCCAAAATGGAGCTTGTCTCTTTTATCTCTTCTCTATAGCTCTTCAACGATGTAACCACCAGCTATAACCAAATTCTTATCCATAAATCACTTTCACAATTTCGCATTTCTACATTCCTATGATGAAGGGTCTCGACACTTGACTCCTTCAACTCCTGGTATCTGAAACTCCAAAATGGAGTTATTTCCCGGTCTGTGAAACTCCTCCAGCTCCCAGTATCCAAAACTCTGAAATGGAGTTATTTCCTGGTCTATGAAACTCTTTGTTGATGTGCATGTTTCGGGATTTCGGCGTTTCGCATTTCGCAACTTCGGGACTCCTATGATGAAGAGTCTCAACTCTTGACTCCTCCAACTCTGGGTATCTAGAACTCCGAAATAGAGTTATTTCTTGGTCTGTGAAACTCTTTTTTGATGTGCCTGTTTCGGGATTTCAATGTTTCTCATTTCGCGACTTCAGGACTCCTGTGATGAAGAGTCTCAACTCTTAACTCCTCCAACTCCGGGTATCTGGAAATCCGAAAAAGGAGCTTAGTATGACTAGCTTTGAACATTTTGGCATTTCGAGATTTTGGCATTTCGAGATTTTGGCATTCCTGTGGTGAAGTGTTTCGACACTCCAACTCCCGGTATCTGGAACTCCGAAATGGAGTTTAGCTTCAGGGATGATTTTAGGGGCTAAATTTTGATCATGGGCTAATTTTCCATGGTTTTTTCAAAAATGAGATTCGCTATTTTAAAAATTATTTGCCCAAATTCTGTAGGATAAAATTATTTTACCTTAAAAATAGCCAAAAAATTATAAAAACTATATAAAATAGTTAGAAACTTGAATATTTTTACAAAAATATCGCCAAACATTTATAGTTGACATATGAAGGATTAGTAAGATTCACGAAGGTTTCTACATTTTAAAATAAATTTCCATCTTTAAAATCATCCCCGTTTAGCTTCTGATATGGGATCCAACGATCACTTGTTGAACTTGCCATTGCAATGCCATTATCCCTACTAATCTTCCTTGCCTAATTGTTTTCCATCAAATGAACAAGCACACTCTTGCACTCTACGTTCACCTCTGCACTATCTCTTTTGGTCTTCACGAGCTTTCTCTATTGCATCTCCCCAAAATACTTTTGGTGCCCGCCTGGCACATTATACCTGTACTCAAGCCATCATCGTTGTTGTACTTTCCATCAATGACAAGCATACACTGCCTATAAAACATGCCAACACCAATACCTAAAAGATATAAAATCCCAATCCACCAACCTCCATTGGATCCCGGCAGGGGACTTCAACATCATCACCTCACTTGCGAAGAAGAAAGGTGGTACAAGAAGATTGGATCAGGATGCAGAGGAGTTTTCAAATATCATCGATAGAGCGGAGTTGGTAGATCTCAAAACTAAGAATGGCTAGTTCACCTGGAACAATAAACAGATGAACCAGTTTTAGGTAGCTACAAGACTCGATAGATTCCTTATATCAAAGTCAATCATTATGCAAGGGATAACCTTAGATTCCAACATCCTTCCCTGGGGTGGATCTGATCACTGGCTAGTGCAACTAGAAGTAGGCTTCCAAACAACACCAAAGAACAAACCCTTCAGATTCGAGAAATTCTGGATTGATCACCTGACTTTCAAGGAAAGAATCAAACAGTGGTGGCAGGAGGTGCAACCAGAGAAAGGGACAAGGATGTTCAAACTTCATAAGAAACTTAAGTGCATAAAGAAAAATATCAAAGAGTGGAACATGAATACCTTCGGGAATATAAACAAAGAGAAAAACAACATAGAAGAAAAAATGAAAAAACTCTAAGAAACCTGTATGCAAGAAGGCTATACCGAGGACCGGAAAAAGGAAGAGATCCAAATGACCCAAGATTGGGAGGCATGATGCCAGTAGGAAGAAACACTCTAGCGTCAAAATTTTCGCATCATATGGCTAAAGGAGGGAGAGTGGAACACCAAGTTTTTCCATAGAACAACGATGGCCAGAAGAGCCCACAACAAAATCTTGAAGATCAAGGACCAGGATGGAAATGAGCATGAGTCACATCATGAGATTGAAACCACTCTAGTCAAACACTTCCACGGGATAGCCCAAGAATCTCACCGAGACAGATTAGAGGCCATTCAAAAGATAACCTAGCATATTCCATGCCTGGTCACAAAGGAACAAAACATCTCCCTAAAAAACCCTATTACCATAGAAGAAGTTGACCAGGCTCTCTAGGAAATGCCCAATGGGAAAGCACCAGGTCCATATGGCTTCATAGTGGAGTTCTTCAAAGCCTGCTGGGAAACCTTCAAACATGACATTTACAAGGTAGTAGAAGACTCTAGAAGGTCCACCTCCAACCTTAAAGCACTAAACGCCACAATGATCACACTAATACCCAAATAAATTGAAGCCAAAACCCCTGATCGATACAAACCTATAGTGCTATGCAATGTGGTTTACAAGATAATCTCCAAATTCATAGAAAATAGAATGAAACCCATCCTACCTTCACTGATCTCATAAGAATAGGTAGGCTTTGTGGAAGGAAAATAAGTAATGGACAACATCATCCAGGCCCATGAGATCATTCACACCTTGAATCTTTAGAAGAGGGGGGGAATGATAATACAACTGGACCTAGCAAAATCTTATGATAAAATTAGTTGGCACTATATGGTCAAGACATTGGAAGCCTTTGGTTTCACCCAACACTGGATCAACTAGATTTCCAGTCTTGTATCCACAACAAGATACTCAATACTAATCAATGGATCCTCGGCCAAACCTTTTTGTCCCACTAGAGGTATCATACAAGGAGACCCATTGTCCCCCTTTCTATTCATTTTGATGATGGAAGGCCTCAGTCAGAGCATAAAGAGCACAACCGCAACTGGGGAAATAACAAGGCTCAAACCCTTCGAAAAATTCCCTACTTCAACACAACAATAGATTCTTGATGATACCTTACTCCATGACATACCCATGGTCAAGGATGCCAAAGCCTACAAATGAATCCTAGAAGATTTTGGGGAAGCCTTACGTGATGACATCAACCACTCCAAGCCGATGATCTTCTTCTTCAATACCAATCCATCTATCCAAAGGAATTTGACCAACATTCTAGGCTTTGAACGAAAAACACTCCCAGCCAAGTATTTGGGGGCTCCATTGACAGACAAAGTGTACAAAATGTCAACTTGGGAAGGAGTAATAAACAGGTTACAGAAGCGGGTAAAACATTATACGTATTAATCACTCAATCTAGCAGGCAGACTGATCCTAACCAAGTCTGTTTTACAAGCAATCCCAACCTTTATGATGTTCATCTTCCCCACTCCATAAGGGATCCTACAGAAAATAAGAGCCATCCAGAGGGAATTCCTATGGAAAGGCGTGAAAACAAATAAAAAATGGGCCCTAGTGGCTTGGGAGAAAGTTTGCAGGCCAAAAAGTAAAGGAGGCCTAGGGCTACAAGACCCACAAATGACCAATAATGCATATGGAGAGAAAATATGGTGGCGTTGGGTCAAATAAACTACTACACCTTTGGTAAACCTATGGAAGGAAAAGTATGCCCCAAACATTCATGATCGGGACAGAATCTGCTTCGGAGGAACCAGGGATGGGTCAACCATATGGAACCTAGCATGGCACAATAAAGCCTGGATTCAAACACAACTTCTGGGAAATAAGGAATGGCAGAACAACCATATTCTGGGAGGACGCTTGGCAACATGAACTGGGGATGGAGAACCCAGACAGAGGGATACTCCAACAGGAGCTAATCATGCAAGGTAAAATCAATGTCTACCAATACTGGAAATAGGAAACGAACCACAACAAATGGAGAATCTGTGACAAGATTATTCCATAGAACAATGATACGCCCACAACAATAGTAAAAGAGGCGGAGGAGGAACTACGAAGATGAAAAATAATAGTCACGGAAGGATAGGACAAACTGAGGTGGGGAAAAAAGGACGAAGGGGAACTCAACCTGAAAGAAGTCTGACACTATATGGAAAACCTAGACCAAGAAGACCCAGCGCAACACTAGGATAATCTTTGGAACAGCCCCCAATGGCCAAAAATAAAAACTTTCCAATGGCTAATACTACACAACCGCATTCTAACTTGAGATAACCTAAGGAAAAGGGGATTCACAGGTCCATCAAGATGTCATCTTTGTCAAGTCCAGGAAGAAACAACAAACCACCTCCTCGACGAATGCGCCTACACTAAAGAACTTTGGGACTGGGCGGCAAGTATCTTCCACCAGTCTGATAGGATCCGAGGTAACATTGGCACAACCATATATATCTAGAAAGAGAACTACAACGAACAAGAAGAGGTGAACCTATTTTGGATCCTCACCCCAGGAATGATCATATGGTCAATATGGAAGGAAAGGAATCGATGCATTTTCAGAAACCAAAGTCAGCCCGAAGGGAAGATCAAGGAAACAATAATCTCCACGATACAAGAGACGGTGCAGAGCCACAACTGCCAGGTAGGTAGAACACAACCCACTGATCAGGATTCTCGAGTCCTAGAGATCTTCCACTTGAACGGTGGATGCAACCCCAATCAGTGTAGACGGTTACCGCAACTCCAAGTAGGTGAGCACAACTACAAACCGCCACCTTCAGGCTCCCTCAAGTTGAATTTCGACAGGGCGATGAAAGGTAACTCAGGGAGAACAAGTTTGGGAGGAGTAATTAGGGACAGTGAAGGAAACATCATCCAGATGTATGCTAGAAGTTTGGGAAACTCAACCAACAATGTCGTAGAATTCAGAGCCCTGGAGACTGACTTGGAGATTCTATGTCGGTAGGGGATGACAAATTCCATAGTGGAAGGAGATTCCACACTGGTTATCAACATAGTAAGAAAACTTCAAAATGGTACCAGAATGGACAAAATCTAGAGGCATTGGCGATTGGCCGACCTACTGCAAAAAATCCAGGAGCACCTGTAGACAGGGATCACTGTGGAGTTGCGTTGGGTTTGGAGGTCAACAAATGGACTGGCAGGCAGAATAGCGAATGAGGGGGTCGATAACGAAGGTCCAGAACTAGACATAATCTAGAGCAACATCCCGCAAGGTCAATTCCAAGAAGATTGCACCCAACTTGCGGAAAAAGACTGGGACAATAGTAGTAGTACGGAAGATTACGACAAGAATGGAGGCTTAGTAGGCACTTAAGGGAATGTAGGTTCTAGGTAGAATCTGATTTCCCACCAATAAAACAAGGCTATAAATGCAGACACAGATCACATATCAGGCGAAAGCACGGCACCACGGTCCTATCAATAGAAAGAAGTACAGAGGCTACCCATGCGAAAGAAGAATAGATAACCCGCAGGCAATGAAGGACGAAGGATGAAATGGTTCACCAGGGCCAAGTCTAGGCACACCTCACCCAAGTATCATTATGGGACAAGGAAATGAATGGCATACAACGCGCAGGGAAAAGCATTGGTGCAAGGATTACGACAAGGTCATCAAGTGCACACTCTCTGGAACAAAGGATACTGACCAGAAGGACCACCTTGATGAGCAGGCCATGATTGCAACGATCGGACTACAACCGGGTTGGCTCCATAAAAGAAGGTATAACAGAAAGAACCACAAGCCGGAGCAAAGAAATTACAGGGGCCACCTTACATACCAGAAAGAGGTGAAGAAGAATAGGGGAAGAACCCAACGTAAAAACTACCATCTGCAAGAGAAGATGGTACACATGAAGAAAACCAGCAGTAAGAGAGGCCCCGAGGGGACTGTACCTTCACAAAACGCCAAGAGAATGACAAGAATCGAACAGGCGGCCAGGGAAGCAAAGAGTACCTTCCTCAAGTAGGTAGACATAAAGGGGAAGACAATCAGTAAAAGACGGGAGATCTAAATCAACAATGCTCGCAGGGGAAAATCCTGGACAAAACTAACTTAGGAAGAGGGGGGGATAAGGGACCCCAGAGCCACAAAACCCAAGACAACTCTCTACCATAGGACGGTGGAGGAATCTTGGAGAACAAAAATGTTGATAGGTAAGATGTGTGCGGACTGGAGGGAGACCAACAGGACAGAAACCAGAGAATAGAAGAAGGTGCTTACAGGTATTCTGAACTGCCTTAGCAACCTGGAGGTAGGGGAAAAAAGACTTGCGGAGGACAAGAGAAGCCAGCAGGAAAAACTGAAGCGGATGGTAGGGCAATTCTAGCTCTATTTATGCTATGTCCACCATATAGATATTACTCCAGCCGACAGAAATAGAACCCCAACATGCATTAGAAAGATACGCCTGGTGGATCAAAGGGACGAGAATGAGAAAAGGAAGGAAGGAGATGAAGAGAACCCCATCAACCTGGACTAGCACAGGACGAGCCCTGGTCAAGTCTCTCAGTGTAGTAGCTAATCCCACTATGCTTATGGTTTCTTTGTTTTCGTTATGTTGGCATTTTTCAAATTGGATTACGGAGGTTTGGGTCGGTTTCCCATGGTGGCAACCCAGGCCTACCCTGCTATATTAGACATTGCATCCCTAGGACCCCATATCTGGTTTCCATTCTAGCAGATCTTGGGTGTCCCTGCATCTTTTTTGTACTATAATTTTCTATAGTAATATAGATTCTCACACTCATTTACAAAAAAAAAAATGTAAAATGAGTATTTATATAGTTGATGTAAGATGAAAATTTTTATACAATTTGTGTATGACTAATACATAATGCAAATTTCATATACTACAATATGTTAGCTAATCATTCATAGCTTAAGATTTTTTTTATAGATAATTGATTCATTCATCATTGAGGTGAAAGATATGATATCTACAAACAAAATAATAATATATCTGGTAAAGTCTACAGAGGTATGTATACCCTGCCCCCTTTGGATTTGAACTTGTGACCTCTTAGGAGGAAACATATGTTCTTAACCATTAGGCCCACTTAGGATTATCATTATCATTGAACATATAAAAATAATCCCAAATCCTTACTTCCATGTTTAATGTAAGAACTACTTTTCAATGAAACATGATAAATATATTGATTGATTTCCATACAATTTGTAAATAAAAATGGTTATTTTTAGGTTAATTTTTTTAACTAAATCCTTAAATTGAATGTTCTATATGATTCTCAAATTAGAATGGGGTCATGAGTAAAACATTAACTCATTATTTGAATAATTTGAATTTTTTTCCCTAAATACTTGGTTTATACACATGCACTATGTGATGCACAGAAATATGTTTGTCTATTTATCATGACCTTTTTGTAATTTTTTTGGGATGGATTTTATGATGAATAAAATTAAAATTGTAATTTTAAATTTATTAAAAATATATATTTATTTATGTTTATTAGAAATAAATTTGTGGTTACTCAAGAAGATCGAAAATAGGATCTGGAACACCTTCCGATGGCTCTCTCTCCGAGGTAGACTCACCTTAGAAAATTCAGTACTACAGAGCATTCCTATCTATTGGCTAAACCTTGTCAAATTACCTACCTCTGTGATCCACCGAATCCATCTTTTTCTCACAAAATTCATCTGGAAAGGAGGTAATAAAGGAACTGGTTTTCATCTCACAAAATGGCAAAATATAGCCAAGCCAAAAAAATTCGGAGGTTGGGGCATGAAACACATTTCTTGGTTTGTTCAATCTCTCGCTGCAAAAGCTTGCTGGAAAGGTTTATTTGGTACAGGTCTTTGGAACTCTATCCTCTGCAAAAGATATCTCAAGGGTGTAGATACTATTTCTTGGTTGCATAGAGATGATCACAAAACTCAAGGCACGTCTATCATTTGGAAAAACTTCATGTTCTCTCTTTCGATCATCAAAATATGGTTGGCTTGGGAGATAGGATTTGGGAATCGAGTTGTCTTGGGCCACGATCCCTTTATTCGTTGCAATGAAAAATACAAGATTTCACTCCCTCTTCTACAGGTTTTAAACAGTTCCAACATCTATACTTTATTACAAGCAGTTGTTCCTGTTGATACAGGAACCTTGCAAAATTGGATGGAGTCCAATCAGTTTGGTTTTACAGCAGCACTCAAAACCGAATGGGATAATTTTTTTTCTATCTTAAGAAGCAGCGACATCCGCCTCAAAAATGAAAATGATAAACTAGTCTGGTCCTAGAATAGATCGACAGGTACAGCCACTACCAAACTAGCTTATCAATCCATTCTATTTTTTAACAATTTGGAAGAAAATAAATGGTGGTACAAAGCTATATGGTCTTTGAATATTTCAATCAAAATGATATGCTTCATGTGGATGTGTCTTAACGACTGTATCTTTACTAGAGTTAGTTACCAAAAAAGAGGATGCATTGGACCCTTGGTATGCAACCTTTGCTTAAAGAATGAAGAAAATGCTACACACCTATTTGTGGATTTCCCAAAAATACAAAACATATGGACTGAAGTTTTAATAAATCTGCAGATTGACAGTGATTGGAAGTGTTCTATTATTGAAGGAAATCTAAAACAGTGGTTCTTTCAATTTCCAAAATTAAGACACATCCCTTTTCTGGTCTTTTGGGGCATTTGGAAATTTAGAAACAAAATACTCTTTGAGAACTGGAACATAATGGATCCTATGATATCCATCAAAATTATCCTTTCTTTCAAAGAATACTCAGTCAAATAGGATGGAGATAAATTGGATCTTATTCTAAATCTAGTTTATTTTGATGATAATCCAATTGGCTTTTTTGATGGTGATATATGTGGAATTATAATTTATCTAAAACTCTCTATTAAGCACACAATGAAAGCACATTTAGTTGGAGGCACATGAAATAATATGAAAGATGAGCTCATGGCATTATGGGGAGTCATTTTACTCTCCTCCCATCTTTCTATAAAAAAATCTAATGGTTGCAGGTGACTCCAAGGTCACTATCGACTGGATAAATGTCAAATCCAACCTGAATCTTATTTATCTCAACAAGTGGAAAGACAAAATCAAAAGATTAAAGACTAGATTTGAGACTATTAATTTTATGCACATCCAGAGACAGTTTAACAAAGTAGTAGACAGTCTATCAAAAAAGGCACTCAAAGACAATAGAAGCTGGCTTTTTTATGAAGATTTGGTCAATGGAACTATTGTTAGCACTCAAAAATTTTACATTTTTTAGGTTGGAAATTCACAGTTGTATATTTTTGTTAAAATTTTGTATATGTCACTTGAGTGAGTTTTATAGCTACTATATGTTATTAATGTGGAAGGAGAAAGTCTATAGATCTTTTTGATAGATACTTTCTTGAAACATATGTAATAAAAAGTTTCATTTGATTCTAATAGAATAAGAAATGTTTTTTTAGCTTGAAAAAAATTAGAAATAAATATAAGAATCTTTTTAAATTTGATTCTATTAAAATATATATAAGTGATTAAACATGGCATTTCTTCGCTCGGGGCTGTAAAAGCACGTAACTTATCTGAGTGAAATTAGAGAAACTGAAAGACGAGTCTGCGAGAGATTAAATAAAAATTCCATCGAAATATCATTAATAATTTTATATTTGTGAAAACATAATAACAATAGGAGAATGGCCTTTGATACCGGATTTGATCACAATCTATATCAATCAAACCAGACAAATTACAAATAGGGTTTGTTATCAATCAAACTAGAGAAACTTCAAATTAGACATTTACAATAGACGTTTATTTAATTGACCTGTTGTAACAGAGTTTGAATTTTTCTCTCCCTAATGTCTTCATCCGAATCACATCAAGCTTATAAGTTTACACGGGGTCTATATATCTCTGCTGCATGGGGTTTGATGCCAACAGCTGGCAGATGGACAAACTTCCAGATGCG
>ML807363.1:5042-24760 GCA_009831015.1 Picea engelmannii
GTTTTAAGGAAAGAGGGAGGAGCATGAGGCCTTGCTTAAGAAACACTGGAATGAGCCTCCTCCCCTTAGGGTTTTGACTTTGTGGCCCTGCCATTGCAGCACTAGAAAGCCTAACCTTCTTGTCCTTAAATTTAGATTCTCCCGAGACTTTAGCCTTGCTCCCTGACTCCATTATACCCTAAGGCACTAGTCTAAGACTACAACGTTGAGTCTATTGTGTTAAAACAACCTTTTTAAACCTCTTAAATTTGAAACCCTACTAACCCTAGCATCTTACTAACCCTAATATGATGATGACGTCATGCCTACTTTGAACCTTTAGCTGGTATAAAAAGTTGCGGCTAGGTCATCAAATGATAGATATTGATGTGTAGATTATTGTCATTGGCTAATTTGCAAAACGTCCACTTCTTTACCTATCAAACTAACCCTAGGACTAGGTTGACGTCACCCTTAGTAAAGTGACACAACACCCTTTGCATGTGAGCATATGGATGATATTTAATGCGTTGTGATAACTCAAGGATTGATTTCATACATTGATGCTATATCATTTTGTATTTATTGAAGAAGTAACATTATAATCCATAGCCTTTATTGCAATCATTGACTTCGTTAATAATTACTATTATTAATGCTCATGTGTTTTAAATATTGATAGTCATTGGAAATTGAAGCATTGACCACTTTTTTGCATGTATTAGTTTTATTGTTGCTTTGTCTCGCAAACAAGTGATTTTACTGTGGTTCATCTTTATCCTTGACTATCTTATTGGCAGTAATCTGTGAAGGGAAAACTTACTTTACTCTATTGAGCCTTAATCCATTGACCCTTTTCCTTTCAACACCCCAGATTACTTAGGGACATCTCCCTTGGGTTTGGCCACCCTAAATAGAAAGAGCCCCCCATCGAGGTGACAGTGGGTGGGGAAGCTCATGTTGCGCCAGTTTGATCCTTAACCTTTCAGCTATTTAACCTAGACTACAAACTGCACGATAACAGTCCCAAAGGGAAAGGCTAAGGGAGGCAAACCAGCGTAACATGAGGTTATCCTATCACTGTCACCTTAATAATATAACTCTTTCTATTTATGGATGATAGTCCAGGGGAGACGTCCCCGATGACCTGGGGGTTTGAGAAGGCAAAGGTTAAAGTGTCAAAATAAAGGTATCCCTTCTCACAAGTCACATTGATCAGAAAGTCCCAAGGTTTAAATCAAAGAAGAAATTATGTGCTTAGATGTACCTTCCCAAAACAAAGCAACAAGAAAACAATATATTTTGCAAGTACAATTTGATGTTAGTGCTTCATAAACCTTGGACTAATCAATAAAAGCAATGAGTTGATGCAAGATGAAGCAAACATAATTTTATATCAGCAATGTTTACAAGACAATAGCTTCACAATAAATGCCTTAAAAGAGCTTCACAATGACCAAAAATAATAACCCAATAATAACAATGTACTAGCACTTGTCAGAAGCTAATTAGGCAGTGTAAAATTCAACTTTTGCAATTTCTTCTAGGTTCTTTTACTGCTGTAATAAATGGTTGTAGCTTACTTTTGTAACAACAAGAAGTAGGTTAGTGAATCAGTCTAATATAGGGTTAGGAAATGTTAGTAGGTTGCTTGAGGTAAGAGATTTAACGGTTGGTTTCATCAATCAATCAATTTCAAGGTCTAAATCAGTTCCTTTTAGGGCTAATGGAGTCACTTTGTTCCAACAAACTTGAAAGAAAAAATGATAATGTGAGAGTTAGAGACAAGAAGGTTAATGATTGAGGTGTTGGTAACCCAAGGCCTCAATCACTAAAACCCTAGGAGGAAAATGGCCACTAGGAAGTAGGTAACCCTAGGCCCTAGTGGTTTTCCTCCTTCTTTAGGTCAAGGATGAAGTAAATGGTGGCTTGATGAAGCAAATGATACTAGAGTGTTGCAATGGCAGGGTTCTTAGTGCAATGCTTCAATAAATTAGGGTTTCTAGCACAATCTAGTAGGTGAAAAGTTGTTAAGGGAAGAACAATAACATGTGCTTTGACCTCCGATGATTTTAAGCTAGCAATTTCATAATCTTGGAAGAAATGTAAAGTAAATGAACCATAACCATTCAAAATAAAGATGAATTGCATAAATTTACTTACATTCACCAAGAATAATCTAGTAATAGGCCTAGTTGAAGACTTTCCACCAAGAAAAATGCCAAAAACACCAAAATTAGCCTCCTCCAAGAAGTGCACACCAAATTTCAGCCAATAAACCCTAAGTAGGGCGCAAATTTCAGACCTCACTTATGTGAGTGAAATATGATGAAAAATACAAGGGAAAAAAACCTTATTTATACAGTTACAATGACTTTTAATTACAAAATTATGTCAAAAAGGTCGACATGGCCAATTTACATGAAATGTCTAGTTTTTTACATAAAATTGACAAATTAAACCCTAAATCAAGCCAAAGAGGTGATGTCATGCCCTTCTAGGGTGACATTGGCCCTCCTAGGTGAAATTTTGGCCTCCAGGAGAAAAACGTTAGACCTCCCAAGGCCTCTGGATCATGCCACACATGCCACTTGGCACACAACTGTCTCCATCATGTCCATTTAACGTTGGGTGACGTCAAGGGTCATAGAGGTGATGTCATGGGCCTTCCAAGTACAACATCATAGTGGGAGGGAAAGACCCACTTGGGTCCAGTCCTGCCAAGCTGTCTCTGGTGGAACATCCTCCTCTCTCTCTAGTTCAAGCCTCTGGTGTGTGTCTACCCCTGGCCGAGGTCTCAACACCCATCCGATGGAATTTTATCCCTATGGAGGTCTGAACTAATCATCTTCCCATGGTACCTATCTGTCGGGCATGGTCTTGCAACATCAAAAAGTATTCCCTCCACGGGCTCATAAGTCACATGGATCATAGCAATGTCAATCACATCTAATAATCAAGTTATCTAAAGATCTGCATAAAACCCCCCTTTCCCAGACAAGTGCTCAAAGACGTTATGTTATTCTACAAGCTAGGTTTGGACAGGGTTTCAAGAGGTCCTATTCAGATAATTCTCATTGGATGTGGGATGTTTCTAGGTGAAGACCAATCCAGGTCATGTAAGTGGATGAGGTGGTATGGGGATGTTTGAGCAATGGGTGCAGTGATGACAGGGAAATGTATGGCTTACCTGTGGGTGCCTCTGAAGAGGGTGAGCTGCACCTTGTCATGGATGAAAATGTTTCCAATCCCATTCAATGCCTTTTAACTTTTTATCTTATTTATTTTTATTTAAAGAGAATAGCTGGGGGACACTGCCTTGGCATGGTGACCAGTGGTGACAATGTTTCCCACAATCATTTCACGGAGATGAGAAGGTTGGCTCGTGATGAGACCCCCTTTCTCTTGGATATGCCACCAAGAGCCACTAACCTAGCATGGTGACCAACTGAATGGTAGTGTCATACCGCTACATGCCCATGGACCTAATAGGTTGGCTCATGATGAGACCCCCTATCCTCCAACTAGGTCTTGATTTTATTATTGTATGGGTCCCTCCATTTCTTGCCAAGAATCTTTTATTTCTTTCTCTAGGATCCCTGGGTGAAGCATCTGAAGGTTTTGTTCTTTTGGATTTTATCTTTTGCCAACTACTTTTATCCTCTGTGCCTTTATCCCCTTCTTCCCACAAGGCAAGGTACAACCCTTTGATAGCTTGGCAAACCCAATTCCCAAACCAATGCATGGGATGGATGAGAGGGAAAATGATGAAAAGTGATAAGTAAGGTGGAAATGGACGATGACCTTTCATGAAACCACCTAGTGGAAACTCAAATCCTAAGGGAACCAACATGCTAGGGAATCATTTTATTCCCCCCATGTGTGGACAAGTGGAAAGGCATAAAGTCCAAGCACACGTCATGAAGCAAAAAGAATTAAATGCACATATTCAAATGTTTTGAGAATCAGAGTGAGACATACCATGATACCCAGACTCATTACCTCGTGGATCAAGACCCACTGTTGTTGAAGGACCAGACCGATGGGATGGATGTTGTTGTTGTTGCTGACAAGATGGAGGCACTGAAGAAGAAATATGGGCCCTCCGAGGCCAGGCTCAAGTCAATATGGCTCTCGGTACTCCATGTCTAGGACCTGTGGGCCTCAAATCTCCTCAGTTATCCCTAGGATAAGGGATAACATGGATCTTCCCAGGGATGATCAATCCCTTGGGATATAAAATCCTAATGGAGCTACCCATTGTTGGTCAAGATACCATAGTATCATCAACATCTCTCCCCATTTTGAGGGAGGTCCTTTCGGACAACACCAAGATTGTCTCGGAAGTACTCAAACTTCACACAAGACAGAGGTTTGGTCAAGATATCTTCAACATGCTCATCTGTGCCAACATATTGGAGCTTCAAAACTCCCCTTTGCACCATATCATTAATGTAGTGATACCATATCTCTATGTGCTTCGAATTATCATGGAACACTGGGTTCTCTGTCATCTTTATACAACTCTGGTTACCACATAGAATCACAGTGGCTTCCATCTCTAGATCGAACAAACTTGTCAACAACTTCCAAAGCCATATGGATTCACAATTGTTGGAACATGTTGCAATGTACTATGTTTTTGTCGTGCTGAGAGAAATACTAGATTGCTTCCTGCTTTTCCATGAAGTCATGGATGACCCCAAACTGAAGCAACATCCTGAAGTGCTCTTCCTGTTTGAAGCACTTCCAACCCAATACAAATCAATATAACCATACAGTTTGAAGTCGTGATCTCTAGTATAACAGAGACCATAATCCAACGTACCCTTAAGGTATCTCATCACATGCTTTGTAACTCCAAGGTGAACATGTATGGGCTCCACCAGATACTGACTCAAGGTGTTCACAACAAAGCATATATCTGGCCTAGTATTCGTCAAATACATCAACGAACCAATAATCTGTCTGTATAGAGTAGCATCAACCAACTCTGAAAAAGTATCAATCGAGAGCTTCAAATTCATTTCCATGGGTGTGTCCATGGATTTACATTCCAACATGTCAAAGCTCTTCAGTATTTAAACTGCATACTTCCCTTGGTTAAGGAATATCTTCTCTGGGCTCTGCCAAACTTCAAGACCTATGCAATAATGCATCGAGCCTAGGTCTTTCATCTCGAACTCTGCAACGAGCTTCTTCTTACAATTTGTGATGATATTTTCTTCTCCAGTCAGGAATAAATCATCCACATATAATAGTAATATAACTAGATCATCATTCATAACCTTGAAGTAAAGGTTAGGATCAACTTTACTCTTGGTAAAACCCAAGCTTGTCAGGAAACTATCAATTCTGCCATACCAAGATCTAGGAGCTTGCTTCAACCCGTACAAGGATTTCTTCAACCTATAGACATGAGTCTTTCTATATTCAACTTCAAACCTCTATGGTTGTTCTATATACACTTCTTCTTCAATAACACCATTTAAGAAAGATGTTTTCACATCCATCTAATGTAACTTACACTTCATTTTAGCTGCAAGAGCTATGATGGTTATGATAGAAGTGTATCTGGCTATAGGATCAAATGTTTCTTCATAGTCAATACCTTCCTTTTGAGAAAAACCACGAGCCACAAATCTTGCCTTATGTTTTTCAATATTTCCCTCTGTTTCATGTTTTATCTTGTATATACACTTGGAAGATACCACATCTTTGTTCTTTGGTCTAGGAACTGCTTCCCATACATCATTCTTTATAATGGACCGATATTCTTATGTCATGGCGTCCATCCATTATTTATTCTGAACAGTTTATTCAAATAAAGTAGGTTCCTTTTCTACGAGATCACATATCAAGGCCATATAGCTAGAGAATGGCTTAGGTTTCTTGCTTTGTCTCATTGTTCCTTTTGGGGAACCATACTTCTCTGCATCTTGAATAAGTTCTCTTGCCCAAGTTGGATTTCTCTTGTGAGAGATCGTCATACGGGTTCTTGAGATTCTATCATATCATGATCTTCTGGAATCTCATCATCATGGGTAACTGTAACTTCCTTCACAAATTATGTAACTCTGTGAACTACAGGTTTTTCTTTGTATACTTCTTCAAGATGGAATTTCCTTGATCTTTTGAGTGATGTATCTTCATCAAAGGTTACATCTTTGTTGATCTCAATATGATGGTAACTTGGTATGTAAATTCTGAAGGCCTTATATACCTCACAGTATCCAACAAATATTCCCTTCTTTCCTAAAGGATCCAACTTAGTTCTCTTTTCTTTTGGAATGTGTACAAAAACTGGACAACCAAATATTTTGAGATGGCTTACTTCTGGCTTCTTTTTGGTGAGCATTTCTTTGGGAGTTTTGAATCCAAGTGCACTATGGGATAATCTATTTTGGACAGATAATATTGTTCTTGTTGCTTCAACCCATAAATGCATTGGAAGATCTTGATCATGAATCATAGTCATTATTGCTTCCATAATCGTTTTATTCTTTCTTTCCGCTGTTAAATTTGGCAGCATCGACAATCATTCTCCAATGAGAGGCCATATGGGTCATCCCAAGGCTAGCCAGGGAGATTTGGAGAATCAACCAGTCTTGTGAGGTATTGACAAAAGGTAGGGGGAACGTACAACCTTTGTGATTCAAACCAAAAGTCAGGACGAACGAGATGCTATGTGAGTCTAATGCAAAATTCAGGGGGAATGTACAACCTCTGTGAGCATAGACAGTCTAGTGAAAAAGTCAGGGGGAATGTACAACCTCTGTGAGCATAGACAGATTAGTGCAAATGTCAGGGGGAACATACAACCTCTGTGAGCCTAGTCAAACCTTGTGAGCCATGAGCAAAAGTCAAGGCATCTAACAAAAGTTGGGTTGAATATAAAATTCATATGAACTAGAAACAAACGATATTCCTAATATTTCAAATGATGTAATTGTATTGATCTAGTGCGTTGGCACATGTAAACATTATCCACCATGAAGAGAATTTCGAATTGCCTTGTCAAGAGTTGTAACTAAAGTCTTGAGTCTAGTTCTATGTTAGAACTAAAGTGTAATGTTGAGTTTCAACTAAAGTCTTGAGTCTAGTTCTATTTTAGTAATGTTGAGTTGCAACTAAAGTCTTGAGTCTAGTTCTATTTTAGAACTAAAGTGTAATGTTGAGTTGCAACAAAAGTCTTAAGTCTAGTTCTAAGTTCGAACTAAAGCATGTCAATCTCAAGTCTAGTTCTAAGTTCGAACTAAAGTGTAAATCTGAGTTGTAACCAATCTCAAGTCTAGTTATAAATTCAAACTAAAGCATGAAGTTGAGTTATGTTTAATGCATGCAATCAGGTTACTATTTTGAGCTTCCCCTCTTCCCCTCTTCAGCCTATATAAGAAGAAGTTGAACCCTCTCTTCAACACAGTTTTCATATGTAGGTTGAGGGTGAAGTAATAGAGGATCACATCAGTGATAAAGAGGCATCATATCAGAGGTGTATTTCAGCAAGGTACTGTAAGTCTTTGTCAGGTCAGAGTCATCTTGGCAAGCTCTTTGAGAGCAGAACCTTCATGGTGGATATTTGTAAGAGATATTACATTATTAATGCAATAAAGGAATATTGTTTGTTGGGGTTTTTCTCCCTGTACAGGGTTTCCTGAGGGTATATGTGTTGTTGATATGCATGTTTACTTATCTACATAATTATTGCTATTCAATTATGATTTGTAATTGTTGAAGTATATTAAGATGGAATCAAAGAATTGAAGAAAATAAAAGAATTAATCAGCAGAAGAAATCAAGCTCATAATTTAACATCTGCTACACCATTTTGTTGAGGATTATAGGGAGTGGTGAGCTCCCTCTTAATCACGACATCTCTGCAAAAGCTTTGAAATTCATTTGAAGTGTACTCTCCTCCATTGTTTGACCTGAGTATTTGGATTTTCCTTTCGGAGAGGTTTTCTACCAAGGCTTTGAATTCCTTGAACTTTCCAAGTACTTCGTATTTTGATTTCAAGAAATAAACCCAAGTCTTATGTGAGTATTCATCAATAAATGATACATAGTATGCATACCCACTTAGAGAGGTTGATGGCATTGAACCGCATACATCTGAGTGGACAAGTTCCAAAATTCCTTCTGCTTTACTATCACTCTTTGGAAAATGATTCTTTATGTTATTTCTATGTGCACATCCCTTGCATACACCTTCATGATCAACCTTTACTTTTGGTAAACCTGTAACTACCTTTCTTACATATCGTAAGGATTTGTAGTTGATGTGATCTAGTCTTCTATGCTAAAGTTCACAAGGGATTTTAGTAGAGTGAGTCAAGGCTACATTTGAGTGACCTTTTAACTTATACAACCCACCTTCTTCTATTCTAATAACAACCACATATTCTATAGTTTTTCCTTTAGGACACATAAGAACTTCACCATTTATGAATGAAACCCTGAAACCTTTCTTATCTAGAGCTGAAATAGAAAGTAAGTTCTTTGTCAAACCTGGTACATAGAGTACATCCTTAATTCTCATCTGAGTTCCTGAATCAAGTTTGTAGGTGGATTCTCCCATTCGTTTGATAGGGTACTGATATTCATGTCCATGTGAAACTTTTCGGGGGAAGTCCTTTTCTATAAGGCTTGAGAGAATGTCTTTTTGACCTATCACGTCCTTAGAGACACCGCTATTTATGATCTAAGTATCCTCTCCAGGTGTCACAGATCATGAGAGGGAAAAAAACAAAACATAATCTTCAATCTCTTATTTAGTTAACTTCTTGGGTGGCTCATCATCTTCAGTTGCATGGGCATGATGTCTTTTGTTATTTCTCCTCTTGTATTCTTCTCTTCTAGTAGGACAGTTCTTAGCAATGTGTCCCATATTATCACAATGATAACATTGATAGGAGGAGAAATATTTTCCCTTTCTTTGACCCTTATGATATTTCTGGAATCTCTTTGGAGAGTGATATTCTTTATGAAAGTGGGTCTCCTTTTGAAAACTAGACTTCTTCTTTCTACCCTTAGCATGAGAAACTAGGGATTGATCTTCATCTCTTAATAGGATGGCTTCTCGGTTGGCCAATCTTGCTTCTTCTCGAACACATTCTTCCCATAAACTGTCAAATTGGAGTTTCTCTTTTCTTGCACAAACAGTTTGGATGAAGGCATCCCAAGGTCTTGTGAGACCATTAATAGTTGTCATTATGAATTCATATTCATATAAGTTGTCTCCAATTGCCTCTAACTGTTCCTTGAATTGAGAAACCCTAGAGAAATAGTCTTGAACTGTTTCTCCTTTCTGCATCTTTGTATTGTTGAGTTGGGTTCTCAAGTTCATCTTCCAATTGATGTTCTTTCCTTCATACATTCTAGTTAGGGCATCAAACATCTCTTTTGGAGTATTCTTAGAAGATACTTGAGGGATCAAGTGGTATTTAATGGAATCCATAATTATTCTTTTAGCCTTAATCGTATCCTTCTTGTACTTTTCTTTGGCTTCATTTTCTTTGGGTTCTGGTACATTTTCTTTTATGAATTTTGCAAGGTCATTATCTTCAAGAATGAGTCCAATTCTATACTTCCAGGCATGGAAATTTTCCAAACCTTCTAGCTTGTAAACAATCTTGGTGCTTGCATACATATTGACCTGGATCTAAGAAAATGACCAGAAAATTAAAGTGCTCAAAAAATGAAACTGATCTTACCAGGAGATGTGATGGGATGAGTTGAGTTTGCTGGAGCTGACTATTTGATAAAATTCCAAGTTTTCCCCCTTGAAACTTGACCCACGCAATTCTGGACTGGTACTTCTGGTACTGGTTCTGGTTTTTTGGTTTTCTGGTACTAGTCAAAACTAGGGTTCCACTTTCTGGAGAATCTGGCCACTGAAAAAAGTTTCGCTCAAGCTACCAAAAGATGCGCTAGGGCAGGGCGTAATTTCCAAGATAGTTTTTGGAAAAAAATTCCTCTTCGTAAAAAGAACTAATTTTCTTGTATGACAAGAATGAAGTTTTTAGATACCCGGTGAAAGATGATCTATTCAGTCAAGCTCTGATTCCATGTTAATTTTTTACTGTTTTTATTAGGTTATTTCCAAATTACATGAGCATTCAATGCATTTCCAAAACAACAACATAAAGAGGATCACTGAAAGAAATACAATCACAAGGTACACAACATTTTATCCTCGAAAACCCTCATGGGGGAGAAAACCCAACAAAAACTTCCTCAATAACAGATTGCCAATACAATGCAAAGACTAAGACCAAAACACCAAGAATAAACCAAGACTGAGCATGTGCCTCTCTTCTTCTTCCTCCTGCAACTGCAAGTTGCTTCAAGATATGCACACTGGATGAGTGAGAGTGTGTGTGTTCAAGTGAGGCACCATCCTCACATATAAATACTAGTTGAGGAGGCGCTAGGGTTATGTCTCTTCACTTAGTAGGGATGAATTCTTCTAGAAGTGGTTAAAACCACTTTATTAACACTAGGGGTCGACTTTACAAATATCACCATACAAATATGGTTTGACCAATCCACAAAAGGGGATTTGATCTTATACAAGACCTGACATGATCAATCCGCAAAAGGGGATTTGATCTATAAGATAATAAATCAAATATAATTAGAATATTCTTCGAAGTTACAATATTTAAACAGCATGGAGGCGTTAATAGAGGAGGATATCAAGGAAGTATGAGAGGAGGATATGGACGAGGAAGAGGAAGAGGATATGGTGGTGGTGGAAAAAGATTGCCTACCTACTTTAATTGTGGTGAAGTGGGCCACGTGTTGCGATTATGTACCAAACTGCATGCACCATGTAGGTACTGCCACAACACAGATCATGTCAGATATCAGTGCCCAAATTTATTGACAAAATGGGAAGAGAAGAAGGGGTATTGCAATATGGTGGCTATAGAACCATGTGGAGATTTGGAGCTAAAAAAAGAAGATGATGTACGGGTAGTAACTCGAGGAAGAATCAAGAAGAGCATGGACCTAGAAAAAGGTGAAATCTCATGCCAGAACATCGAATGGAAGATCAAGAAAGTAGTGCAAGAACCTCCTAAGTTCGACATCATGCAAAAAAAACAATTCTTGCACCACAAACAAAGGGATTTGGAGGAGGACAGAGCACGCGAAGAGTTACAATGCGCAACACAAAGATCACAAGAGGAAGCTTGTGTGTGCCAAGAGCTACAACTTGTAATGCAAAGATCACTGGAGGAGGCTTGCATGCATGAAGAGTTACAATGTGCAACAAAAAAATCATTGGAGGAATATTGTGTGTGTGAGGAGATACAACGTGTGACACAGAGGTTGCTAGAATAAGTCCACATATGTGAAGAGTTACAATGGGTTGAACAAAATGAAATGGAGGATGAGCACATGCATGAAGAGTTGTGATGCACAATACAAAAAGAAACGCAGTGCAACACTTATTGCGAGGTGGAATCAAAGAACCAAGTAAGTGATTCCTTTTGTTCTTTCCTTAGAATGTTATGTGATATTGAGGTTGTAAAGAAATTAAATGAAATGTTAACAAAATGTATGGGGAAAGAATAAACCACTATAGTTATTTCCGCCCCATTGCCATAATGGGTTGTGTGCCAAGTGAGCAAGCATAAGCGCATGGGAAGAGAGTTAAAGATGATAGTTGAACTCGGAAGCTATGAGATGGATGGTATCATGTTGGACCTAGGCTCCGATGTGAAAATATTGCGAAAGAAATCTTGGGACTTGATGGGCAAGCCAAATTTGGTGTGGTCGCCCATTGAACTCAAGGTTTCCATCCAATATAGAATCTATCCTATTGGCAAGATGAAGCAAGTGGAAGTGAACATTGACGAGGTTGATACCAAAGAAGATTTTGAGGTGATTGAGATTATGGATGACTCAAACCCCTATCCATCTCTCCTCGACATTGACTGGGAATTTGATAACAACACAATCTTGAATCTGAAGAAATCACAAATGTCCTTTGAAATAGACACCTTGCACGTTATTATGCCATTGTATCCGAATGAGGGTGACATATATAATAATCTCATGAATGAGGATGCGTAGAGTTCTATAATTGAGAACATCTATAACATCATAGGGCACGGGGAGGATTACATCAACCCCACTTCTGATGGTGAACTAAGTTGGATAAGAGTACACTCCAATGACATAGATTCATAGGATGCTATGGGGAGATGGAATAATAATCTATATGAGGTTTCAACCAAGAGATGCCCACAAATTACAAAGGAAATGCATTGGATTGGATTGGAGTTATGTGATATACCAAGATTTGATGGTATAGGGTCAGTTGACACATTTCTGGCATAGATGGAAGAATTGGTCCCAGAGAACCAAAGGATACTAGTTATGAATGCAGTAATCAAAGTGATCCAAAAAGGATCCAAAGAAGACTAAGGACAACTCATAATTCACAGAAGCAACTCAGGAAGCTCAGAATGGCCTCAACAGATAGACAGAGAAAGAGAAAAAATTCAAAGTCCTCAAAACTCAGTGAAATTGGGATCATGGTGAAGAGCGTGTCGCAATATTTCCAACGATGTAAACGGCTCGTCAAACAAAGTTAAGGATCAAAAGATATTCGTGGTCAAAGTCTTGGTCAACCTATCCCAGCTAGCAGGGATGAGTCAACATCTGTACTATTGATGTCATCATCAATATGAATGGCATCAACATCCATACAATGTACGTGGCACACACATATGGAGACATGTGTCATGTTGATGTCAGTATGGTGATGTGGCAACACCAGAGGCTTCCATGTGTCACTCATTTTCGACATTTTTTGGTCAACATGTGAACCAATGGGGAAGTGCCACATGGCAGTCCATACAACCATTTGGCAGACCATGTGGGACGTGGCAGGTTGACATGGCAGGGTGACTATGCAATCATGGGCTTCCACGTGGCAGTGGGAAAATGCCCAATGAGGGCCCGAAACCGGATTTTCAAAAATAAAAAAGACCCACCAATTCTAACAAAGGTCCTGCCAAATCTGGTGGCCAAACTTCCAATTCTGACAAATCTAAACAAAAACTCCAAACTTGGTGGTGGTTCCAAACCACATATATATTGTTATAACTATAAGCCCAATAGGGGAAGTCCGCGGGCTCGACCTTGGGACCTCCCCCTATCCAAACTCCTTAGATAATATCCACCAACCGTTGGGCCAACGGACTTCGTTGGTTAGTCCACCCAACATTTAATTTAAATGATGAGTTTTCACACGGACGAGAGGAGGGCCCTCGACGGTATGGTTGGGCATGTTTTTCGAGACAAAGTACAATGAATTAATTGCAGGTTGCAGGCACAAAAACCGAGACAAAATTTCTCATGGGTCTGGGAGTGCCGGAGTCGGATTGAGGTGTGGAGACAATCATTTTTGGGTAATTCAACGCCACGAATTCAATGGTGTTTGTTTTCTGATTTGAGCAAAGATTCTGCAACTTAATTCCATAATGAGGTATACTTATGTATTTTTCCAAATTCTTTTGCTGAGTTAATAAAAAGGCCTACCCATTTGAGAGCAAGACCCAGAGATGTATTCCACTAGGGACGAACTTCATTATCAAGTTTTTTTGTTCAGATTTGATGCTTATGTCTCTTCATTATTGAGATTTTCCTTCTTTATGGTGCACTTTAATTTATGCTCATTTAATACAATTCTTTATAAGTCACTTCGATGAAAAGATCATGGATCATGTTGGAATCAGCGCAATCATCTTTGACTTGAATTGTTGAGTGTGAATGATTACTAGGCCAAGTGCAAGCAGGGTGAAGAAACTCTTAAGACTTTCAATCCTGAAGTTGGTCGTGCATCCCGAATGAATAAAATGGAAGAAGAGGACAAGTGTGATGAACAGGAGAAAAACTTCCATATGGTCTTCTATTGCATGTCAGAAATGGTCGAGAGAATGTATGGAGACTACGAGAAGAGGATGAAGAAGAAAGGGAAGAAAAAGGAAGCATAAGCTGATGATAATGCTTCAGTAAATCAAGGGACTGGAGGAGACCCTCTTGAGCCTCCATCTTCACCATCAAGTTCTATCTCTTCTTCCTCTGAGAATTCTCATCATTCTCATCATTCTAGCCATAAAGCTTCTTTTACGAAACCATTATTAAAGCTTGATGTAAAATTTGCTTTACCTATGTTTAATGGAGATGCCAATCCTGAAAATCTAGATAATTGGATACGACAGGTTGAAGTATATTGTTGTGTTCAACAGATTGATGAAGAGGAAGTTAAAGTGAAATTGGCTTCTCTTCGGTTGGAAGGAACCGCTCTCGTATGGTGGGAGAGAAAACTTTAGGAAATAAGTAAGTGTGGTAATCTTCTTTCCTCGTGTTCGGAATTTAATTAGTGATAAGGAAGCAATTTTATCCATTGGGTTATTTATATAAAGAAATTATGGAATGGAAAACTTTAAGACAAAGTAAAGGTCAAACTGTACAGATTTTCATGGAAGAATTTAGGAAGCAAGTGTTGAGCA
This sequence comes from Picea engelmannii, assembly GCA_009831015.1. NCBI lineage: Eukaryota > Viridiplantae > Streptophyta > Pinopsida > Pinales > Pinaceae > Picea > Picea engelmannii. The sequence continues at coordinate 19,550 of ML807363.1, forward strand.
CTCAACACACCCTAAAAAGCCTTTGTCAATTTTTTTTCTTTTTTTGGTACCACTTGAGTCAGTTTCCCATTACTAAGTGACTTGGTTCTTATTTGTTTCTTGCTTGATTGAGTCTTTGCGCATTTTTGTTTCTATTGTTTCTTGAAGGATAATTACATGTCGTATTTGCTTCAAAATGCTTGTCATCATGTTTTCCATTGATTGAGCTCACAATAGTTCGACCAAGCCTTTTTGTATGCACAGGAAATGCCCGTGGACAAACGCAACAATCCAGAGCGGTCAATTTCGGGCTCAGATTGTGGGAACAGATGGGTTGACTTTCAACGGTGGAGATCCATCAGGCCAATCAGATCGACGTTTTTCGTGCATTCGACATGTCGAAATTGCGTAGGGTTTAACATCAAGAGCAGACCCACAAAGTCCCGAAAAACCGAAGAGCCGAAGAGTCGAAGTCCCGAAGTCCCTAGAGCCTGCCATGCCAGATTCAAAGACGTACCACTCTGGGAGATTTCCAAGCACAACATTCATAAACTCTCGATGTCCTGAAGTGAATCGAGACCATCCATCAATGAGGACATGTGGAGGCAGATCGTTCACTTCAGAGACTTAACACTCCGGAATATTTGCAAATCACTAGAGAAAGAATTACCCGAATTTCCAAACTGTCGAAGTTCCAAAGTAACGAGAGACTGCCATGTCAGTTCGGGCCCCTACTACTTCGAGATAAATTCATGCCTCACAGTCCAAAACTCTCAAATCCTGAAGTGCCGGAGCACATGGCACTCATCAGTCATGACACATGGCACTCATTCCAGGTCATTTGGTTGTGTCATTCGTCCATTTCCACATGACACGTTCCATCCTTCTTTCCCTGACACATCAGTAGTCATGACATCATATGACATCAGGCCACCACGTCACTTCACAACCTGTACCAGTCTGGGATATTTCTGAGCACAACATTCATAAACTCCCGAAGAGCCAAATACCCGAAGTCCCGAAGTGAATCTAGACCATCCATCAATGAGGAAACATGGAGGCAGATCCTTGACTTTGGAGACTTAACACTCTGGGAGATTTGCGAAGCACTAGAGAAAGAATTAACCGAAGTTACGAACTGTCAAAGTCTCGAAGTAACGAGAGACTGTCATGTGACTTCGGGCCCGTACTACTTCAGGAGAACTTCATGCCTCACAGTCCAAAAATCCCGAAGCTCGAAGTGTCGAAGCACGTGGAACTCATCAGACATGACACGTGGCACTCGTCAGTCATGACACGTGGCACTCTCATCAGTCAAGACACGTGGCACTCATTCCAGGTCATTTGGTTGTGTCATTCGCCCATTTCCATGTGATATGTGCCATCCTTCTTTGCATGACACATCAATAGTCATGACATCATATGACATTAGGCCACCATGTCACTTCATAGCCCATACCACTTTGAGAGATTTTTTAGCACAACATTCATAAACTCCTGAATGGCCTGTACACCCGAAGTCCCGAAGTGAATTTGGACCATCCATCAATGAGGACATGCGACGACAAATCCACCACTTCGGATATACGCCACTTCAAAGGATTGCATGAGCAAAGAGATGAAAACTCCCAAATCCCGAACTCCCAAAATGAATTTGGAGCGTCCAGAGCCAGAGGCCACGTGCAGGTAGATATCTCACTTCAGAAATACGACACTCCGGAGGACGGTAAGAACTTTGCATTAAAAAGGCATGAAGCTCGAACTCCCGAAGTAATTGCGGATCGTTGATCTCAAATCAACCAGCATTGTTCATCCTTGCAGCAGGTAAGGAAGGAATATCACCCGGATCATAGATTGTGACACAATCGACGACCACACTCCATTGCGTTGATGTAAACTGCTCAAACGTTAACTTTCCAAAGCGGTCCCACAATTGGAACCATGGTATTGTTGGAAGGGTACGCAACAACTTGTGGTGGATTGCGGGCCCAAAGGCGGTGTGGACCCAAACCACCCTTGACAACTTCCACAATCACGTGCTTATATGACATCAGGTCACCACATCACCTCCACTCACACTCCCGCTACCGCTCAACTTTTTCCACGTGTTCCCCACCGACTACTCCCCATATCACCTATCACCTCCACGCATCATGTTTTCCCATTGGACGCTCGCCTCCACGTCTTCTTGTTCACGACCAAGTCATCATGGTGAAAGCGGGGAGAAGGGTCAGTTAAAGTCAAGATGGAGTGCGCTTAACTTCCGAAATCTCAGACACAGACATAAAGTTAAGTCTCAGTCATAGGTCGACACATATTGGTTCCATAACACTTCAGTAGACTATGCTCATGCAACCAGTTGTCTCCAGTGGCCTCTAACAACTCGCAGGAATGCCATTACTCAACAGAGAGCTCTATTCTATCACTCCAAGGCTTATTATCTACCGAGTTAGTTCCTTTAGAGCATGCATTAGTTCTGTCTCAGAGACAACAATGGTTTTTAATTGATTAATTCTAGCATTTTCTTAGATTAGATACAAGAGTAGTCTTGTGTGTGTGATAAGAACCACTCTTGATGATTAAGTCTAGTGTCATCGTCAAGTTAATAATTTATTTTACGAAGAGTTACCTAAAATTAGGTCTCAATCCCCTAAGGACGAGAACCTCTGCAACTCCCTTAAATAGGGGATCTTTGAATGTTTTGAAGGTCGATGGTTTTGGAAAAGACCCTCATTTTTTTATTTGTAAAGAACTATTTCGGAGCTACCTTAACTGAGAAGTCCTTTTTAGGACCAGAGAAAAGTTTGAGTTTTTTTTTATTATTATCAAAAGCGTGTGTGATTGGATCTAAAGAAGAATTATTTTTAATTTTATCTCATGAATGGATGTTGTAACGAGTAATAGCCTCTGAATCTGTTGATAAGTTATCTGATTCAATATTTTTATAGTTCTTGTCTTTAATGATGAAAAGTAAATCGTTGTGTTAATATGTGATTGATGATTAAAGATAAGGAAACTATTTTTCTTACCATCGTTCATTACATGTATTTTTTCTTCCGACAATCTTATCTCAGTCAATAATTGGAACAACAATAGGTTAATGTATTAGTACTAGGCTTGTTGTAGGTGTAAGAATCATTGTCTGCATGTTTGAGCACGTGGGTTATCCCAAGCTCAACCTTCTCCAGTAGTTAAGTTTTCCCACTTTGTTACCCAGTTGATTTATACCATCTTTTATCTTGTATCGGTCCCACCTATAAGAGAAAATACAAAAAGAGAATGTTTGAATTGAAGGAGGAGCTTTCACAAGAAAACATCTTGTCAATCACTATGTAAAGCCCATCGATTAATTGGTCGGATCGTAAGATTTGGAGAACCATTCCACCATTAAACGTTGCAGAGTCTAATTGGACCTCAGTGGAGGGTTTGTTTCCTACTGTTGAGTTAAATGGATTTAGGACCCCTCAACAAAATTGGTGCTAGAAGGAGGGCATGAAGAATGAATGGTTGACAATAATTTTGACACAATATTTTACGCAACCTGTAGATTCAAAACAACCCACATGCATGGTTAGTCATTCTCAAAACAACCGACACACACTAAGTACTCCTGAAATGAGTAACTCACCCCAGCAAGAGGAAGAACATATATTCCCTGAGATACCTTATGCTCTTCCTCACGGGGAGTTGAACTAGTTTGGAATGATCACAAGAGCTTACGCCTGACAAATCGGAGCGTTGCCTTTAGCTCTGTTACTTCTTCGTAGAAAACAAGTAAGCATACTAATGGTCGATACCCCTGACTAGGTTTTTGTGCACACAATAGAAGACCTGATAGATTTCACCCTCACTGAAATCAAACATCCTCTTAATCTAATCTCCGAAACACTAGCTGACAACTACTCCGAGCCTGATAATTTTTTCGACGAGGAAGGGTTCATCTCTGAACACTCAGTTTCAGGATCAAACGACATGGAAGAGAACAATGATTATAATAAAGAAAGGGGATACCCACCTCAGAATAATCAGCCTTGGTTGGCCAGAGACACTCTGGCTATCCCTGAACGAGTACATAACCTTCCCCGACATCCATAGAAGTTACTCCCTAAATTTGACCCTGAAACCTTAGGATTGCCTGAAGACCATATCAAAAAATTCATACTAGCTATTAGACTGATGAATGTTCAACATGAAGACATAGTATGCAGGCTTTTCCCCTACACTTTTGATAATTCGGCCTCCACATGGTATTTTAACTTACCTGTAGGATCCATAACCAGTTAGACATAATTTCAAAAGGATTTTTTAGATAAATTTGTAGAAGAAACCACTACAGGAGCCTTGATGGTTGAGTTCTTCGTTGCCACCATGAGTTCAAAGGAGAAGGTTACAGACTTTAATCAGCGGTTCACCACTATCCTAAACAAATTTCAACTTGAAGCTAAACCCACTTAGGAGTTGCAAATTGAAGTATATGCTATTGCTCTCCCAACGTCTATTTCCATGTTTGTGAAGAGGGCTGCCAAAACAACCTTAACTGAGAGCTTTGAAGACGCCAAAACAATAGAGTTCCAAATGAAGGGATGTAAAGAAGGTCAGGTCTCATTAGTTAAGAAAGAAGTTCAACCTCCTCCCAGGAGAGGACTCATGTTGACTCGACCCCCAGGTAAATTTATAGAACAAGGTCCCAAAAAGGGAATCAGAGACATAGAAGACCTACAACGCATGGTTAAGAAGTTGTCAAATGAGATCATAGACATGAAAAGAAGTGCATAGGAAGGAAACCAAGGCCAGAGGCCCTATAAACCCTTTTTAAAAATAAATCCACCTTTCAAAGCAATTGAACCCCCCCATCCAACTTGAACATCGATATGGGAAATGTAGCATCTGATTCTTTCTGTACCTATCACCAAGAGAAGCACTCTGAAAGAGACTACCCACAATGGGTGCATGCCATGAATTTGATGGCCAACTGGTTTCTAGATGAGGTTTCCCTAACTGAACAATAAAACGACTCAGTTATGAATATTGTTGATCAGGAAGAAGTTGATCCACCAGAAGAAAAAAACCATGTTGATATGGTGTTTTAGGATAAATTCGTGAGTGCGGACACAGACCAATCTCCCCAGATCCACCTAGATCTGGAACAAACCGTGACAGAATACTACTCTTTCCCTAGATCTAGATATTGAATGAACTAAGAGAAATGGATGGTGGACATACCTTATGAAT
>ML807363.1:65975-113903 GCA_009831015.1 Picea engelmannii
GTAGAAGAAACATTGATGGATTTCGGCTATACGTATGCTCCTAACCTCATCCATCAGGGGGCATCTGTTATCACTGAAATTTCGTCCACACATGGCGACAAGAACTCCGCATCGTCAAAACAACAATGAAGTCATTCATGGCACTGAATTAATTTCACAGCATTCCAGAAGGGTAAAAAACTATACAAAGTAACCAAAAATTGAAGGGCGCTTTACAGTAGCTTGGTGCGCGCGCACATGCGCAGGACAAAAACGTACTATGTGCGCATGCGCGCACGACGCACGGCTGTTAGCGCAAAAACCCGCACACCTGCTAAAACAACACATTTATTGAATTGGTCGGCCTCCCAACCACTTACGGACCAGATCCCAATCTGATTTGACTCCCAAATCTGAGATGAATCCACAGGGTAGGCGGGTTAATGACCTAATGAAGCCCTAAAGAGCCCCTTTTCACACTTTGAAGAGGTTACATAATCACCCGATGATCTGCTATAAAAATCCATGAAGAAACATTGTTTTCGCAAGGAATTTCAGGTATTGTTATGCTGTTAAGATTGTCAAGGGATCATTCTTTGACGATAACACATTGGCAACATCTCATAGGGCCATTCACCTCTCCATTGAGTGGATGTGATGGGAGTTCTTTCACTATCATTCTCATTTCTTCGCATTGTAAGGAAAGCAAGTTTGTGAGGGCCTCAAGAGCCTTCCTTTGGGGGAAGAAGGAACCACAGTTCTCTTCCTTCATTGTGCTCTGATTTCATAAATTGACCAGCTCAAAACCATTGGTGATATCGGTGTTTTTTATGTTTGTTGTTTCTTTATTCTTATGCTCACAGTTTTAGTTTGTTTTCATTTGATTATTGCTTATAGTTTGTCTTGTATTCTCTAACCCTTTCTTCCACAGCTGTCATGCTCTGCAAGACCCAACAGGGCATGTAAGCACCCTCGATTTTCTCACCAGGTGATGAATTGGGTGCGAACACAGAGTGTGCTTAGCTTCTGAAAGCTCAGACACAGACACAAAGTTAAGACTCAGTCACAGGTCGACGCAGATTGGTTCCAAAACACTTGAACAGACTCTGCTCATGCAACCATTTGTCTCCAGTGGCCTCCAACAACTTGCAGGCATTCCATTACTCAACATCGAGCTCTATTCTGTTACTCTAAGGCCTATTTTTTGCTGATTTTGTTCCCCCAATGCATGCATCAGTTCTGTCTCAGAGACAATAATGGTTTTTAATTGATTAATTCCAACATTTTCTTAGATTAGATACAAGAGTAGTCTTTTGTATGTGATAAGAAACACTCTTGTTGATTAAGTCCAGTGTCATAGTCAAGTTAATAATTTGTTTTACGAACAATTACCTAAAATTAGGTCTCAGTCCCTTAAGGACGAGAACCTATGCAACTTTTTTAAATAGGGGGTCTTTGAATGTTTTGAAGGTCGATGGTTTTGGAAAAGACCCTCATTTTTGGATTTGTAAAGAACTATTTCAGAGCTATCTTAACTGAGAAGTCCTTTTAGGACCAGAGACAAGTTTGAGTTTTTTTTTTTGATCAAAAGCATGTGTGATTGGATCTAAAGAAGAATTATTTCTGATTTTATCTCATGAATGGATGTTGTAACGAGTAAGAGCCTCTGAATCTATTGATAAGTTATCTGATTCAATATTTGTATAGTTCTTGTCTTTAATGATGAAAATTAAATTGTTGTGTTAATATGTGATTGATGATTAAAGCTAAGGAAACTATTTTTCTTACCATTATTCATTACATGTATGTTTTCTTCTGATAATCTTATCTCAGTCAATAATTTGAAAACCAGCGGGTTAATGTATTATTACTAGGATTGTTGTAGGTGTAAGAATCATTGTCTGGATGTTTGAGCACGTGGGTTATCCCAAGCTCAGCCTTCTCCAGCAATTAAGCTTTACCACTTTGTTAACCAGTTGGTTTATACCAACTTTTATCTTATATCGGTCCCACCTATAAGAGAAAATACAAGAAGAGAACATTGGAACTGAAGGAGGAGCTTTCACAAGAAAACATCTTGTCAATCACTACATAAATCCCATCGATTAATTGGCAAAATCGCAAGATCTGGAGAACCATTCCACCATTAAACGCTACATAGTCTAATTGGGCCTCGGTGGTGGGTTTGGTTCCTACTGTTGAGTTAAAGGGATTTAGGACCTCTCAATAGAAAGCTCTTGCATTAAACATTCCTTTGCGTTCTTATGAAACTTTAATGAAGTATATTGGTGCACTTCACAATTATATTCATCATACTTTGCTATTGTTTAACCCCACCAATCTTGAAGAAGTTTGTGTGCAAGTCACTCACCTTGAGAATAGGGGAAAGCATATTCAAGAAGATCCCACAAAGAAACCTTCCAATATCCCACATAAGCAGTTTAAGAATTTTAAAAGGAAGGACCAAAAGACTGCCACTGTAAAGAGAGAAGAAGGAAAACCATCTTGCACTCATTGCAAGAAAAGTGGTCACGATGATGGACATTGTTGGAAACTACATCCAAAGAAGAGACTAAAATAGTTTGGTGGAAAGGGGAAGACAAAGACCATTGCTACAGTGCAACAAGATATTGGTTCCGATTCAGGAGACAAAGGAAAGATCACAACGGTTGGAATACAAGGTAAATATTCCCTTCATACTAGTTCAAATTCCAATAATGAATCTCATGACGATGAAAGAAAGATGAATGCATTATTTCATATAAGATTTGTATCTAAACACACTAAGATAGATACATTGTTTGATTTTTGTTACCAAGTAAACTTGATATCTGAAGCACTTGTCAAAAATATGGGTCTTGAAAGTAAACCACATCCAAAGCCTTATCCTCTTGGTTGGGTATGTGATAAAGAAAAACTTAATGTCACCAAGAAATGTAGGGTCAGATTTGTTGTTTCTTCAGATTTGATTGATGAAGTGGATTTGGATGTTGTATCACTTGATATATGTGTCATAGTACCAAGGAGTCCTTATATTTTTGATAGAAAAGCAGACTTCTTTCGTCATGAGAAAAAATATCACCTTACTAAGGGGGGAGTGGAATATATTTTTAGATCCCACAACATGAGGGTAAACACAACACTTGTTAGTGCCGGACAAATGAAGAGACTCATAAACACTAATAAGAGATATGTACTCATGGTCGTAAGGGAGAAAGATGTCAGAACATCTGACGCTTTATAAGGATGTGATCCTTCTCATAAGAAATAATTAATTGATATTGTTTCTAAGTATGATGATATTTTGTAGGAACCAGATGGGTTACCTCCTAAGAGGGAAATCCAATATGAAATACATATTCAACAAGATTCTCCTCTTCCTAATGTGGGCATGTACAGGATGTTAGTTGTAGAGATGACAAAGATCAAGAAACAGGGACAAGGCTTATTAGATCAAGGGGTCATCAGGCCTAGCTCATCTCCTTGTGGTTCTTCGATCATGATGGTTCCAAAGAAGGATGGCACATGGTGAATGTGTGTCGATTACTGGGCCTTAAATAAAATCATGGTGAAAAATCGATACCCTCTTCCTCATATATACGATTTACTTGATCAATTAAAGAATGTAGTTTATTTCACTAAGTTGGACTTCCGCAGTGGATATGATCATATTAGTGTTGCAGAACAGGATGCATGGAAGATTTCCTTTAAAACCAAACAGGGATTGTTTGAGTGGTTAGTTATGTCGTTTGGGCTTTGTAATGATCCGACAACTTTCATGTGTGTGATGAATGATGTATTCAAGCCATTTCTAGATGATTTTGTGATTGTATAGTTAGACGACATTCTTATATTTAACGAGACTTGGGATGAACATGTAAGGGATGTAAAGCAAGTATTGGATACTTTGCAAAGGGAAAAGTTGTATGTAAAATTGTCCAAATGTGAATTTGGTAAGATTGAACTTGTGTACTTAGGTCATATTGTAGGAGGAGGACAATTGAAAATTGATCCTTAAATGATTGATGTAATTGTAAATTGGTATGAGCCCAAAAGTGTAACCGAAATACATAGCTTCTTAGGTGTAGTCCAGTATTGGAGGAGATTGATTTCAAACTTCTCCTTTATAGCATCTCCTTTACATGCCTTAACCAATGTGAAGAACACTTTTAAGTGGGGAGGAAATAAAAAAAAACTTTCGACACTTTGAAGGAAAATATTAGTACCGCACCAGTATTAGCACTGTCAAATCTTCAACAACCCTTTGAGATTGAGACAGATGTCAGCGGGTACTCCATGGGTGCAATATTGATGCAATATCATAAGCCTATCTGTTACCACTCTGAAACTTCTAACCAAGCTGTTGTTAACTATCCTACATATGATAAAGAGTTGTATGCATTAGTTCAAAGCATAAAGAAATGGAAGCACTACTTGTTAGGGAAGGAAACAATCATACATACAGATCATCAACCCTTACAGTATATCCAAGCACATACCTAACTGCAACAATCTCAACATTACATATGGATGGTTTTCCTACAACAATTTCATTTGGTAATCAAGTACAAAATGGGTACGAGTAACAAGGTAGTTGATATGCTTTCTAGACCTCCTATTGTTGCTTCTATTATTTTGAAGAATGCTTCTTTATCTCATGATATCTATGTGGAATTATATGCCATTGATGAAGATTTTAAAGAAGTATATGACAAGCTAACCCATGGTGCACAGGTAGAGAACTATTGTCTGCGGGGAAAACTACTCTATCATATTGGAAAGCTATGTATTCCTACAAGTGAACATGTCCATGTAATACGAGAAGCTCACACTTATCTTGTGTCTGCGCATTTTGGGATAGGCAAAACTATGGTTCATATACAGAGGTTTTGTTACTAGCCTCAGATGAAAGCAATTGTAAATAATATGTAAAGGGGTGTGTGATGTGTTCTACTTGTAATCCCACTAATAGAAAACTGGGGCTATACTCACCACTACTTGTTCCATCCCATCCATGGGAAAGTATCTCCATGGATTTTGTAGGGGGTTTACAAATGTCTAAAAGGGGTCATGACTATTTGTATGTTGTAGTGTATAGGTTCAACAAGATGTGTATCTTAATGCCATGTAAACAGAAGATCATTGTTGAGTAGACTACTAGTCTCTTCTTTTAGTTTGTTTGGGTTCACTTTGGATTACCCACATCCATTATATCGGATCGAGATACTCAATTCCTTGGGTATTTTTGGAAAATTTTGTGGAGAATGATGGACACCAAGTTGAAGAGGAGCACTACTTTCCATCCACAAACCGATGGACAAACAAAGGTTGTTAACCGAATAGTGGTACTTTTGCTTCGAGGCTACCGCAGCAAGCATCCCAAGTTATGGGATGAACAAATACCCTATGCACAACATGATTACAAATGAGCCTTACATTCCTCCACTCAATTTTCACCTTTTGAGACATGTTTTGGGTATTTACCTAAGGTTCCTTTGGACTTGATGTATGGGAGAGATGTCGATTCGAATGAAGAAAGAAATGAAGATGAAGCCTGGAAGTTCATCCAGAGGATCCAACAGGTACATCAAGAAGTTAGGGAACATTTGGAGAAAATTCAAGCATGGTATAAAGCTCGACATGAAAAACACAGGGTTGATCATCAATTCTAGGTTGGAGACCAGGTATGGCTTCACATCAACAAGGAAAGATTGAAGGGTGAAGGCAAGAAACTCAAGCCCGTCTGTTACAGACCCTTCACTATTTTGGAGAAAAGTGGTACCAATTCTTTTTGTCTAGATCTTCCACCTTATATGCAGATGTACTTAGTTGTAAATGTGGAGAACTTGAAACTTTTCGAGCCTCCCATGATCATGGATCAGGGTGAGGAGGTTTCAATACCTTCAGTTGATGAGTTTTCTCCTGAGTACTTAGATGAGTTAAAGGAATATATCATCCTGGAAAGAAGGACAAGGAATTCACGCAGGGGTGATGTTGATTATCTTCTAATGGGCTTAAAGGACACACATCCAAGCAAGGCAAAGTGGATTGAGAAGGACAAGGTCATGGAACTCTTCCCTCACTTATATTTTGATTGATTAAAGGTTTTGGTGGTCGAAAAATCTCTCAGTGGGAAGGCATGATCCAAAAAGGATCTAGAGAAGACTAAGGACAACTCAGAATTCGCAGAAGCAATTTAGGAAGTTCAGAATGCCCTCAGTAGATAGAGAAAGGGAAAAAAATTCAAAGTCCTCAAAACTCAGTGAAATTGACATCATCGTGAAGAGCGTGTCGCAATATTTCCAACGGTGTAAATGGCTCGTCAAACGAAGTTGCAGATCAAAAGATATTCGCAGTCAAAGTCTTGGTCAACCTGGCCCAGTCAGCAGGGATGAGTCAACATCCGTACTGCTGACATCAACATCATTAAAGATGATGTCAATGTCCATATAGTGTATGTGGCACATGTAGAGGGTGACATGTGTCATGATTATGTCAATATGGGGACATGGAAGCACCAGAGGTTGTCATGTGTCACTCATTTTTGACATTTTCTGGTCAACATGTGGACCAATGGGGAAGTGCCACGTGGCAGTCCATATAGCCACATAGAAGATCGTACGAGACGTGGTGGGTTGACATGACAGGGTGACTATGCAAGTGGATGGTGTGGACCAATGGTTGGATGCCATGTGGCCCAATCATGGGATGCCACATGGCAGTGGGAAAATGCCCAATGAGGGCTCGAAACCGAATTTTCAAAAATAAAAGAGGCCCACCAAACCTGGCGGAGGTCCCACCAAATCTGGTGGAGGTCCCACCAAATCTGGTGGCCAAAATATTGATTCCGACAAATCTAAACAACAAATCCAAACTTGTTGGTGGCTCCAAACCACATAAATATTGTTATATCTATAATTCCAAAAGGGGAGGCTCGCAGGTTCGACCCTAGGACCTCCCCTTATCCAAACACCCTACATAGTATCCACCAACCATTGGGCCAATGGACTCCATTGGTTGGTACACCCAACATTTAATTTAAATGTTAAGTTTTCCCACAGATGGGAGGAGGGCGCTCGACAGTATGTCCTGGCACATTTTTCGAGACAAAGTATAGTGAATTAATTGGAGGTTGCAGGAACAAAAATCGAGACAAGATTTCTCATGGGACTGGGAGTGCCAGAGCAGGATTGAGGCATGGAGATAGTCATTTTTGGGTAATTCGATGCCACAAATTCAATGGTGATGTCTGTTTTTTTTATTTGAGCAAAGCTTCTGCAACTTAATTCTAGAATGAGGTATACTTATGTATTTTTCCAAATTCTTTTGCTAAGTTGATAAAAAGGCCTACCCATTTGAGAGAAAGACCTGGAGATGTAGTCCATGAGGGACGAACTCCGTTATGAATTTTTTATGTTCATATTTGATGCTTAAGTCTCTTCATTATTGAGATTTTCCTTCTTTATAGTGCACTTTAATTTATGCTCATTTAATACAATTATTTATAAGTCACTTCGATGAAAAGATCTCGGATCACAAAGGAAAACATGTGCATTGGTGGGATACACACCATGCAAATATACAAGAATGGGTGCAGGTGGTCGAATTCATGAGAGTCGGGTTCCAACCCATAATCGACTTTGAACTAATAAATCGATATAAGGGCATTGAAGACCCCCAAGAGCATATTTTATTTTGTGAAAGGCGTTGGGAAGCCAAGCATATTCCTCTCATACAATGGGTCCATAATTTTGTCCAAACCATAGACATGGTACCTAGAGCTAGTACATCCAAGAGGAAACAAGAAGGAAAACTGGGTATTGAGGATGTGTAAGCAAGAATTTCTATATGACATTCAATTTCATCTTGGAAACATCGATGCAGAGGGTGGCACTCTTAAGAATTAAGGATTCCATCTTTGATCTCTAGCCTAAGGACACCATGTTGAAAGTCATTTGTGCCTGCCACAAGTCGATGGAAAAACTGAAACATATTGTACACTATTGGAATATTGATAGCGATGACGTGGAGGAAGATGACCCCAAGGGAGTACTAATTAATGAAACCAATGACGAGCATCTGGTCCAAGGGAAGGCCTCTAGTAACATCGCGCCAGATCATGGTTTCCCATTAAATACCAAGAAACATAACATAGGTACAAAAGAAGCACCAAAGATGGTCATGATTGGTGACTACTAGGACCAGGAAACGATAACGCAGGTGGTTGACTTGATAAAAGAGTATGAAGACCTCTTTCCTATAATATTCTTGAAGATCAAAGGGATCGCGAGATCCCTCGGTGTCATGGAAATTCAGTTAAATCCTAATGTTAAACCAGTCAATAGGAGACCCTATCGCCTCAATCCAAAGTACAAGAAGAAGGTGAACAAAGAATTAGATTGAATGTTAGAAGATGGGATCATTGTCCCCATGAAGGAGTCAGATTGGATTAGCCTGATGGTGGTACAACCAAAGAAGATAGGCGACATAACGATTTGTGTCGACGTATATAACTTAAATGAATCCTGCATACACGATCCATTCCCCACACCATTTAACGATGAAGTATTGGAAAACGTGGACATGAAACTTGTTGGATTGTTATATTGTTTGCAATGAAAGTCTAGTTAAGGTGGATCGACTGACGATCGAACTTGATGTGGATCAACAACAAGTTGAGGGTCAAGGTAGATTGATAGCAAGTCGAAGGTCGAGGTTAGTCAACCAATTAAAGTCGAATTCGAAGGTCGAGGAAGTTCAACATGGTAAAGGAATCGACAACAAGTCGAAGAGGTCAACCAAAAAGAGGTCGACAGGTGAGCGTGTGGTGACCGACCGAAGACCGAATGAAGGCCGACTGATAGTCGACTAGTAATCCAACTTGGAGTCGACTATAAAAAAATTCTGAGATTCACGGGATTTATAGCCAATGATCTGCATGGATATGTAACCATTTTTGGGCACCGATATTTAGGGGTTTTCCTACTGTAAATCCTATAAAGAGGCATGTTGTAATGTTGTAAAGGTTAATCGAAGATAACTTATATTTAGAGAAATATTTAGATGTAGGTTGTTGGTCATGTAGATGTAAGCTGAATTAGCTATAGGGTTGTTCTTACATAAGCAAGAGGGTATGATGTTAATTGTGTCTTAGGTGTGGACCAAGGTTAGACATGTAACCTTTTATTCAAATTGAATAAGACAACAAGAGATTATAATGTTCAAGGAATGTTGGTTTTCCCGATTTCGGTTTCCAGTGTAAAATATGTGTACTATGTGATTGCTTTGTCATTTATGTTCTTGATTGAATTCTTCTTCTCTTCCGCTAGGTTTAGTGTGGAAGTGTATATCATTTCCTAATAAGTGGTATCCGAGTTGTGTTATTCTTTGACATGTGTATCATATCTTAATTTACCAATCTTGAATTTGAGAGATAAATCCTACGTACAGTAAGAGTCGTAAGTCATAAATTGCGTTAAATATCGTGGTAAATAATGGCGATCAATTCAAGAATAGAGATAGAAAAATTCAATGGCCAGAATTTTGAGCCTTGGAAGCTTAAAATGGAAGATCTTCTTGTACATCGAGGACAATGGACAACGGTCTGTCTAGGTACACAACCAATAGGCATGTCGACGAAAGAATGGGAGAAATTCAAAAGAAGAGCAAGAAGTACGATTCAACTTTGTCTTGCAGATTTAGTACTGCTGAATGTCTCAGGTGAAGATTTGGCCAAGAAACTGTGGTACAAGTTGGGAAGCTTATACTAGTTGAAATATCTGGTAAATAAGCTATTTATCATAAAGAAATTGTATCTTCTGAGAATGAGTGATAGTAGTTCGGTGACTGAGCATTTAAATGCATTTAATACCATTTTAAATCAGTTATCGTCTTTGGATATTAAAATCACAGAGGAGTAGAAGTTTATAATCCTATTATGTTCTTTTCCAAATTCATGGGATAGCTTAGATGTGGCTATAGGGAGTAATACAACCACATTAGCGCTAGAAAACATGGTTGCTTCTCTGTTGTAAGAAGAAAGGAGAAGAAAGAACATGGAAGGATCGACCAAATTTTCTTTAGTGGTGAGAAGTCGACTGGTTGAAAGATATAAAGGAAAATTCTCTGGTAGAAAGTTTAAGTCAAGGGTAGATATAAATCCTTGGTTCAGTCGATAAGAAGATGTTGGAAATGTGGTAAAGTTGGGAATTACAAAAGGACTGTAAGTTGAGGGCAATGAAAGTCGGTATGAGATCCGACGAGAAGCAGTGGACTAAGAGAAAGATGATCCCAGATAAGGGAGGTGATGTGTACCTAGTTCAACCAATACACAGTTAGATCAAGGTGTTTGGTTGATCGACTTAGGAGCATCCTATCATATGACACCACATAGAGAATGGTCTTGCGAGTATGAACGATATGGTGGAGGTTGATGTGTTCTTGGGGGACGACTCGACAACCAAAATTGTGGGACGATGAAGAGTTTGAATAATACTTTAGGATGGGAGGAAAAGAACCCTTCTAGGTGTGCTACACATTATGGGTTTGGAAAGAAACCTGATATATGTCAGTAAGATGAGTGATGTTTAAGTGCAAATTCTGTTTCAGAAGGATTTGTGTAAGATGTTCAAAGGTGTGATGGTATTAATGAAAGGATTTCATATTGGAACCTTATACAAGTTGTTAGGGAATGTCGACTCGACTCAATGCAACAACATCATTGTTCCTGAAGTTTACTCGACTTCGACTCAACTCAACCCAACTCAGTCTTAATTGGTACAAACTGACTCGACAAGACATGATAAAATTGACCCGACCATGCTATGGCACGAGAGAATGGGACACATTGGAGAAAAAGGACTTCGAGCTATGAACAACAAAAGTATGGTCGAAGGTTTTCCTGAATGTGGTTTAGAAGTCAAGTTTTGTGAACATTCCATATATGGAAAACAAAGTCGATTTAGGTTCCCATCTGGAGTGACAAGGGAAAATGGGATTCTAGAATTGGTGCATATTGATGTGTTTGGCCCGGTTACAGTTCCTTCACTTGGTGGATCCTTGTATTATGTTTCCTTCATAGACAATTTTTCCAGGAAGACATGGATATATTTCCTAAAGAAGAAATCATAGTTTTTTGAGAAATTTAAAGAGTTTTAAGCTCTTGCAAAAAACTAGACATATAAGAAGATTAAGGTGCTGAGAAATGACAATGATGGTGAATTCTATGGAAAATAATTTGACTAGTACTGCAAGCAGTGTGCCATAGCACACCAAAATACCACACTATATACCTCACAACAAAATGGATTTGCAGAGAGAATGAACATAATGTTGATGGATAAGGCAAGGAGCATGCACAATGGTGCTCGACTCGAACAATAATTCTAGGCGGAGGCAGTCGACACTACAATATATCTGGTGAATATGTCTCCTTCGTCAGTGCTAGTCAACATGACTCCACATGAGGTATGTTCAAGTAAGAATCCTTCGGTTTCACATCTCAAAGTATTTGGTTGTGACACATTTGTGCATGTTCCCAAGGAAAAGAGGAGAAAGTTGGACAATAAGGAAGTCAAATGTATTTTCATTGGGTACAAAGAAGGATTGAAATGATATAATCTCTAGGATCCTTCATCAAGGAAAACAATGTACAGTTGATATGTCATTTTTAGATAAGTCGGAGGTAAGTCCGAGCCTAAGGAAATCATTCAAACTGAGAATAATCCTGAGACGATGTGGTTTGAACTAAGGAACAAAGAATATGATTCAAAGGAGTCGAATGAATCATATGAAGAGGTGGAACAACATACTCTAGTAGTAAGGAGGTTAGAAAGAGTAATAAAACCAATCTAAAGGTATAGTTCTCCCGACTTCCATTCCACAATCGTGTTAACTTCCATCGACGATGAGCCCAAGTCGGTTGTTGAGGAAGTTGACTCGTCAAAGGGTAAACTCTGGAAGGATGCCATGGTCAAAGAGATGGAATCCTTGCACAAGAATGAGACATGGAATTTAGTCAAGTTACCATGTGGAAGAAATGTCATCGGTAGCAAATGGGTATTCAAGAAGAGGAATATGAATGTTGCGGGACAAGTGGAGAAGTTCAAAGATCAACTGGTAGTGAAAAGATATTCCCAAGGCGAGGGAGTAGACTTCGGTGAGATTTTATCTCCTGTTGCAAAATTAACTTCCATTAGAGTACTAATATTTCTAGTTGTAACATTTGATCTAGAAATAGAACAGATGGATGTGAATACAACATTACTACATGGGGACCTAGAAGAAAAAATATACATGAAACAACCTGAAGGATTTGTAGTAAAGGGAAAGAAAGAGTTGGTGTGAAAATTGAAAATATCCCTTTATGGTTTAAAACAATCACCAAGGAGGTGGTACCAGAAGCTCGACACATACATCCTTAGTTTGGGATTTGTGAGAAGCAAAGTTGATCACTGTATATATTCCAAGGAAGAAGGTGGGAATTTCATATATGTAGCTTTGTATGTCCATGACATGTTGTTGATTGGAAAAACCATTGACACAATAAAGGAGGTGAAGAAGCAGTTATCCTCCAAGTTCGACATGAAGGATCTCGATGCAGCTAACTTCATTTTGGGAATGGATATTAAGAGAAGTCGAGATGCTAGAAAGATCTGGTTGAATAAGACAAAGTATATTGAAACAATTCTGAAATGTTTCAACATGTAGGATTGCAAACCGGTAAAGGTGTCAATTCCTGTGGGAGCAAGGCTAACTTTTGAACAGTGTCCAAAGACACAAGAATAAATAGAGGACATGACATGTGTTCCCCATGAAAGTATGGTTGGTAGTATAATGTATTTGATGGTATGCACTCGATTAGACATTTCCGATGCAGTAGGAGTGTTGAACAGGTACATGTCAACACCTGGAAAGGAGAATTGGAAAGATGTCAAGAGAGTATTTAGGTATTTTTGTGGCACTAAGGACTATGTTATATGCTACCAAGGAAGACCTGGAGGTGACAGTGGTGAATAAAATGTACATGGCTTTGTCAACATCGATTAGGCTGGCGATCTGGATCGACGGAGGTTGATCGGTGGATATGTCTTCAAGATGGTTAGTGGAGCAATAGGCTGGATGAGTAAGCGACAAGAAGTGGTAGCCTTGTTAACAACAGAAGTTGAATACATGGTAGCCACTCATGGAAGAAAAGAAGCAGTATGGCTGCAAAGGTTGTGTTTAGGGATTAGGTTTGAGCAGAGAGCTATGAAGATAAGTTGCGATAGTCAAAGCACAATATTTATGGAAAAGAACCATGCTTATCATTCGAGGACTAAGCACATTGATGTACAATTCCATTTCGTAATAGATATGGTGGAAAGTAACAAGGTGTTATTGGAGAAAGTAGACACGTTGGAAAACATAGCAGAATCATTGACCAAGTTTGTAAGTGTTGTGAAGTTCTCTTGGTGTAGAGAGGAAATGGGCATTGTTTCCTTGGGTCTATAAATGAAAGTTAAAGAATTTCCTGGTTTCAACAAAGAAGACAACAAGTGGGAGAATGTTGGGTTGTTATATTCTTTGCAGTGAAATTCTAGTCGAGGTGGATCGACTGACAGTCAAATTTGAGGTGGATCGACAATAGGTAGAGGGTTGAGGCAGATCGACAACAAGTCGAAGGTCAAGGTTAGTCAACTGGGTAAAGTTAAAGTCGAAGGTCGAGGTGATTCAACATGGTAAAGGAATCAACAACAAGTTGAAGAGTTCGACCGATAAGAGGTCGATAAGTGGGAGTGTGGAGATCTACTAAAGACCAAATGAAGGTCGACTGGTAATCCGACTTGGAGTCAACTGTAACAAAATTTCAATATTCGTGAAATTTTTAGCCAATGGTCTGCATGGATTTATAAATTTTTTTGGGCGCCATTCTTTAGGGTTTTGCATACTGTAAAGCCTATAATGAGGCATGTTGTAATGTTGTAAATTCTGATTGTAAGATATCTTATCTTTAGAGAAACATTTAGATGTAGGTTGTTGGCCATGCAGATGTAAGCCAAATTGGCTACAGGGTTGTTCTTGTGTAAGAAAGAGGGTATGATGTCGATTGTGTCTTAGGTGTGGACCAAGTTTATACATGTAACCTTTTATTTATATTGAATAAGACAACAAGAGAGGAGAACACTCAAGGAATGTTGGTTTTCCCATTTTGGGTTTCCAGGGTAAAATATATGTGTACTATGTGATTGCTTTGTCATTTACGTTCTTGATTAAATTCTTCTTCTCTTTTGCTAGGTTTAGTGTGGAAGTGTATCTCATTTCCTGACAAAACTTACTCATTCATAGATGGCTTCTCCATATATCACCATGTGCATATCATGGAAGAAGATCAAGATAAGGAAACATTCACAACAGAATGGGGCTCATTTTCTTATGCAATAATTCCCTTCATGTTGAAGAATGCATCTGCGGTATTTTGTATGATTACATGATCACATATTTTAAGGACTTCGTCCATAAGTTTCTAGAAGTGTACTTAGATGACTGGACAATGTTCAACCTATTAAAGGAGTTGTTGTGCATGCAGAACAACCTCCCAATTTTCTTGTCTTAACTTATTTTCAATACAAGAATTTTCCCCCCCCTCCAATTCTTCCTACTAGGACCTGCACCCTCTTTCTATCGTGTAAATGACTAATCCCGAGTTCTCCTCACACTATCCCGCCTTATCATTTCCAGTTCCTCCTCAGATCATTTCTACCTGACAACCCACACTTTGGCAAGTCCCCTCTTCCTACGCTAATACATAGTGTACTGACACACACATCCTTCTTCCACCTTTGCATTGACACACCATTGATTTTCTTGTCAGTACATCATCCACCTCCCTTTGAACTTGGCTGACGCGCTATCATGATTTTGAAAAATCTATTGACACACATATTCCTCATCAATGAAGTTCACATGATCAATGTCGTCTCACCGATATTGGTCACATGATTATCTTCGTCGTGCACATGCCTTTCACCAACTAAGTCCCTTCCACTCACATCGTTGCATCGCATGTCAGAAACATCCCTCTTTCACTTCTTTGCACTGCATATCGAAAAGGTTCGCCTCTTCGTCCCTAATGCACTACCTATTGATAAGTTTCCCTCTCCTTTCCTTGATACGTCAGCTGAAGGATGTCGACCCCTCATCGTCACCAAGTGCATCAAAGATGATCTTCTCCCTCTTGCCAACACTGACTAGGTCAATGTGGCCCACTTTCACCTTGAGGATTATCTTATCCTCCTCTTGGCTCAGATCCATGTTGCTACAACATTAATCAATGTCCTATCATTTCTTATGACTAAGCTCTCCACACCTAAGTGGATAACTAATGACTAATACCTAACATTCCTAACTTGATTTATGATCGCATTCGTAATCAAGTTTGTTTGTGTTGCCAATAGCTCGCATTCACGTACCAGATCAACCTTTTTTATTTGTACCTCTTGATTTTATGACTAACCATGAGCATGAAAGTGTTTTATATCATCAGATGGGTTAACTAAAGCATATGTAGGTCATGTGCTGGATCTAAAATGAATCTTGACGGAAAATGGGACCCAACTCCTACATAGTGCTA
Source organism: Picea engelmannii (assembly GCA_009831015.1). Taxonomy (NCBI): domain Eukaryota; kingdom Viridiplantae; phylum Streptophyta; class Pinopsida; order Pinales; family Pinaceae; genus Picea; species Picea engelmannii. The sequence goes on from ML807363.1 coordinate 81,565, forward strand.
AGCACACCGAACATCAGTTGGTTGTTTTGGTGGATTTATATTTCTATTCCCCTGACATATTACCTCAGTTTTAATGAATGATCTAAAATACTACATATCTCATATGATGCAGGAAGTGATAGAGTCGGATTCAAGCAAAGTAATAGCAAGAACCGGGCCCATACTTCCATTAAAAATGCCTATAAGGACAAATTTTGGGTATTATTAAAAGTGTATTTCTCACCACCGGAGTAGGCCTATTGTATATATGATGCAAGTGTGATTCCTACGCAACTAACAGAATCACAATCTGAGGTCCGAAAGTGCCAAAATGATCGACAAGGGTTTCTCGCCAAGCAAGCCTCGCTAATTGTGGTCATCATTAAACATGGATCAAATCAAATGATTGACTAAATTTTTTATTTATATTGATATAAGTGTCTCTCTATGCTCTCCGAATTGCAAAAAATGACACCTCATTGGGGCATCGTATGATAAAGTTATGGGCTTCTGAACTCAATCTCTCATTGTCTCTTGCTAGTATGACACGTAGAAATTTTTCCATTTTTTCTTTCCCAGGAAGAAGAGATCCCTTCAACTCCTCCGAAATTTCATAGGATTTCCCATAATTTCCTCTTATACAAAGCGGAGGAGTTAGTTCAAACTCCTTCGATACAAAGTGGAGGAGTTAGTCCAAACTCCTCTTAAACATATCAGAGGAGTTAGTTCAAACTCCTTTGAAACATATCAGAGGAGTTAGTTCAAACTCCTCCGATATGTATCAGAGGACTTAGTTCAAATTCCTCTGAAACATATTGGAGGATTTAGTTAAAATTACTCCAAAATTTCGAAGGAGTTTCTATCCATTCCTCCGAAATTTCAGAGGATTTTCCAATAACTCCTTCAAAACCTACAAAACTGTCCTCTTTAATTTGGCCATAACTTTTGACTCAGGTGTCCGTTTTGTGCATTGTTTATACCGTTAGAAAGGTATTTTCGAGATATAGAACCTCCTAGTTAAATGTTTTGAGATATTCCTCACCTATGGTATACTATTTTTTCTATTAATATCAGACACCTCTTTAACAACCCTAGAGAACACCACACCCCAACCGCAAGCAAAGGAACCATGAATTGAACTCAAGGAAGTTTATACGAAGTCTTGATTACTTATATTTTAGTTTTATGGGTTCAAGTGGTTGTTTTAATACGTATCCCTCTTATACCACTCATCTACAATATGTTGAATGGTGTCAGGTATTGATGTCGAGAGGAGGACACACTCAACGTCCTTATAGTGTGATCTACATCCAAGGATAATAGAGCATTAAGGACAACATCAGTTGTCGTAGCAATGGGAATTAGTGATAGGAATATGATTCAAATGGTTGAAGAGGATGTCTGAACCCCGTGCTGATCGATTGTCAAACTTGGACAACCAGGTCATTATGGTGGATGAGAGACACTATAGCCAAAATCCATGATGGTCTACCCGCACTAGAGGAAAAATTCGAAATGTAACTGTTGTACTTTCCCTCTCATAATTTCAAAGGGAATAAAGACAAAATATGGGAAATAAAAGGTTGTGTAGGAAGGTGAAAGGCCAATGGTCACATTGATTTCCAACAAATACCATAATTGTATCCGAGAGAAGGGATTTTGGCTCTTCAAACATTACACACTTCTAAACTACTTTGGGAAAACAGTGTCAACTAAAATTGGAGAGTTGTCCTTAAAGTTTTCATGTACTATTGTTGAAATTGTTAATATGGAGAAACCCTCAGGGCCAACTTTTGACGGAGAGAAGGACTCGTATGTGTTGTTGTTTTGCTGTGAACTATTTCAAGATGAATGTTTATTTTTCACATGGGTTGTAAGAGTATGTTTGTTTATGGAATTTTCTGATGTAATATATGTTTTCCTGAAGTTTTGTTACTATTTCTTATATTACATGTCTTGAGAGAATGAGCTGCCAATGTATGTGATATAATTACTTAGACTATTCTGGTTATGTATTCATGTGCATGTGTTATCTGACTTTATTTCTTCATTTCAACTATATGGGTGAAGCTATTGGTAGAGTTAGTTTCATGTCACAACTCATTCACTTACTGTTAATTTGATCCTAGCTAGGATAGGGTAGATTAGAAATAGACTAAACCTACATTTACTTAGTCTTCATCTACATATTTCGTTTGCATAACCATCCATCACTCACCTTCATCGGTGGATCGAGCCGTAATCGGTAAAGCCAAACCAACAATGGCTACTGGGCCAAAATCTAGATGGGTTCTCTATTCCAAATGGTGAGATGTTTAATTGGGACTTTTTAATGGGGGTAACCCCCTACTGTTGTCGGGTGAATTTAGACCCCTCAACAAAATTTGCATTAGAAGGAGGGTCAGATGACAAGCCTTCCCATGTGGAGTCATTTCATTTAACTTTAACCAGCCCATGGATCCTCTCCATACATCTGTATACGACGACCCTTTGAGTCTTCCGAGACCCATTGAGGCCATCTCAATCAAGACAATCAATCTCTTGTCAAATCCCAAATTCAATGGTGAAGGGAATGTATCTACATTCACGAATCTCAAATGATTTGACATCGCTCGATGAAATCTTAAGATTGTATAGGACAATGAGACATGTTTACTATTCATCCTCACATTCTAAGGGGTAATTACCTAGTTTAGGACATTGCCAACAAAATCGATTCATAGTTGAAAACAATTTATGGAAGTGTTTATCGATGCTCATGAAGATTATGTCTATGATGAACTCTTTGATGAACTTCGCAGGCTTAGAAATGAATCTGTGGATGATTTATTTCGAAGAGTCATGCAAATTTATTGCATATCTCTTGAAAATGATGAACCCTCAGGAAAATGATTGGTTTTCATGTCTTGTATATATTTCTGAAGAATGTGATCTGAATAATCAAACCATCTCTCATTCACAAGATTCAATTCTGACAACTAAATATAGGGCTGCATAATCTCTTATCAGCTCTTGAACACATATGTAGGGGAATCCTTATCAGAAAACTTAGACCCCTTAGCCTCGAAGTGTGAATCATTTATTGTCTCCCCTTCAGAAAATCACGAACATACTTTGGTCTATGATGAATTCCCCATTGAGGGAATCCCATCATTGTGAGAATCTGAAGATTTGCATTCCCTTTATACAAATATGTTTGATGTTGATAACTCACATGAGAAGCCATCTATTTACCATGCAATATACTCTTTGCATTTCTCTTTTAGTGACGAAACATCGAATGATAAACGATACCAATAAGAGTGCACCACCCTGATTGATCAACCATTCATTCTTAATGGAAGTCCATTTATGACACTTAATCCTTCGCAATCTAAAATTCTAGAATATATTGAATCACAAATTGATCTTGATAATCCTATTTTCTATGACTATTTTCCCTTTGTGGAATTGAATGTGAGTGCTAACCCATTATTCCTTGGTCCTGCATAGACTAAAATTTCTAACCATGATGCACAAATGTTAACAACAAAAAATACAAAGTGTGCATCGTATATTGATATCTCATATCTCCATGAAGAGATCATCCCAAATGTACAACCCATCCCCATGCAAATCATAGGAAACATTGATTTGATCTAGGAAATGGCATCGTCTAAAACTGCTCTTCACGTGATTTCGTTGATGTCATAGGAGAGGATTTGGAGTTATCTTTCACTCAATGTTTCCCACAAACAATCTACCATCATCTCTCCTCTCAGTATGTGTGGTATGTGAAATATGGACCTAGAGAAATTTTCATCGAAAATGAATCACTCCAACTCCAACTGATAATTATGTCAGATGTTCATTGTCTTACTTTGATCCCTGGGATGAAAGATGCCACTCACTCCGATACTCTCGCACAAGATACATTGAAGACAAATTTCATTTGTAAGTCTCACTTAGTACGCCATTCACTTTCTAATTTCTCCTAACAATCATACGATGATAATTATAGGTTTTATGATAGAATTGAGTCATGGTTGGAGGAATCTTACATATCTACATGTACTGTTAATCATAACGTTGCTAAATTTAACATGTTGAGTGGAGACTTGTTTGAATCAACTCTTCCTATCTTTAATCTCTCATTAATTCATTCTTTGTGATTGTCCTTCAATGAACATGTGATTGCAAGTTTGGAGTTACTTGATTGGGTTCATTGTCACTATGCTTACACCTAAATTTCTTTCAGCCAGTGCAGGGTAGGTTAGAAATAGGATTAGTGTAAGATGGATAGTATGCAAGCATGGTTGGTAGTATAATGTATTTGATGGTATGCACTCGATTAGACATTTCCAATGTAGTAGGAGTGTTGAACAGGTACATGTCAACACCTGGAAAGTAGCACTGGAAAGATGTCAAGAGAGTATTTAGGTATTTTTGTGGCACTAAGGACTATGTTATATGCTACCAAGGAAGACCTGGAGGTGACAGTGGTGAATAAAATGTACATTGCTTTGTCAACATCGATTGGGCTGGCGATTTGGATCGACGGAGGTTGATCGGGGGATATGTCTTCAAGATGGTTAGTGGAGCAATAGGCTAGATGAGTAAGCGACAAGAAGTGGTAGCCTTGTCAACAACATAATTTGAATACATGGTAGCCACTCATGGAAGAAAAGAAGCGGTATGTCTGCAAAGGTTGTGTTTAGGGATTAGGTTTGAGCAGAGAGCTATGAAGATAAGTTGTGATAGTCAAAGCACAATATTTATGGAAAAGAACCATGCTTATCATTCGAGGACTAAGCACATTGATGTATAATGCCATTTCGTCATAGGAGAGGATTTGGAGTTATCTTTCACTCAATGTTTCCCGCAAACAATCTACCATCATCTCTCCTCTCAGTATGTGTGGTATGTGAAATATGGACCTAGAGAAATTTTCATCGAAAATGAATCACTCCAACTCCAACTGATAATTATGTGAGATGTTCATTGTCTTACTTTGATCCCTGGGATGAACGATGCCACTCACTCCGATACTCTCGCACAAGATACATTGCAGACAAATTTCATTTGTAAGTCTCACTTAGTACGCCATTCACTTTCTAATTTCTCCTAACAATCATACGATGGTAATTATAGGTTTTATGACAGAATTGAGTCATGGTTGGAGGAATCTTACATATCTACATGTACTGTTAATCATAACGCTGCTAAATTTAACATGTTGAGTGGAGACTTGTTTGAATCAACTCTTCCTATATTTAATCTCTCATTAATTCATTCTTTGTGATTGTCCTTCAATGAACATGTGATTGCAAGTTTGGAGTTACTTGATTGGCTTCATTGTCACTATGCTTACACCTAACTTTCTTTCAGCCAGTGCAGGGTAGGTTAGAAATAGGATTAGTGTAGTTTTCCTTTCATTTCTTCCTACATAGTTTAGATGTTTGCATTTTTTTTCATTTGAATAAAGTATATTTGAACTTGTCTTTGTTTCTTCAATAAATACCACTAACTATTGATTACTTTAGTTTGAATTTATTGATGGTTACTTTAGTTTAAAGTTCTTGTCATTAAATCTTTTTCTTTTTGTTTAAATTTTTTTGTTTTCTTTGACTAAAATCTTGTCTTAACCTTGGTTTCCATCCATGTTCATGAGGAAACATTGTGCAGGAATTATCTGAGAGGTTTGAATTGCAAAATTCACTTGTTTTAGCAACATTTACTCTGATGTTGAGATTTAGACATCAGGTTATCCCAAGAGGCTGAAAGAATACCTGTTAAGGAATACTTGAAAAATGGAATAAGAAATGAACCTTGCTAAGGGAATTACATGGTATATTCACAACCTTACTCATGATGGTTTTTATCGAGCAGACTTCACTAAAGTGCTTGTTTCTCTATAACATAGGGTATTCCTAACACTTTATGGTGCATTTACCCTTTTACCATTTTTAAAATATGTTTTCAATCATGGGGTAAGTAATGGTGTACTTTGCATCTAACATATGCCTCAAGGAACAAGGTATCAATTTTAAGTCTGCATCTGAGCTACCTCAAGTGAGATCCAATCTCAGGGATACTGATCAACCAAATGAATCTCAAGCACACCTCTTTAGGGTAGAACTAGTAATCCTCACATATAGAGTCATTTTTTTCCCAAATGGAAGAATTTCAAATAGATTTTGATCATGGAAAAATATATTCGCTTAAGAGTGTTACACATCAAAATTCCTCACTTCGATAATGTCCCATTATCATTATTGTAAGTGACGCAAGTGTCACACTTTTGTCGCAAGTGTTGCAAATATCACATTTTCATCCTGCATGTGTCGCATTGCAGACAACACCATAAGAAAACTTGATACACCCTCTAACACATGTTATAAAAGGAAAACACGTCGTTTGGAAATGTTACATATTATTTTGCCTTGGGAAATTATCATCTTAAACAATTTTTTGGAGATCCACGCTTCCCTGCTCACTTACAGGGAACGCTAGTGCTCCTTGTACACTTAGCAAGGAGCGCTATAGTGCCCTGTTTCCAGCTTTGAGGGAGCGTCGATTGGTTGAGATATTCTTGGGAAGAAATCCCCCTTATCTCTAAGGACAACTAGAAAGGATCCAAGTTGGTTTGGCTCGAATCGAAGCTTTAGGCTATATCTAAGGGAGATACCACAACTGATGGAGTCATATCCTCAACTTATTCCAAATATAACTAAGGTGGTTGAGCCTCCCAAAGCCTATAAAAGGAGGCATTCTTATGGTGAAAAGGAGGAGAATATCAGTGAAAAGTATTGTCATTTTGATCATGGATCTTTCGAGCAAGGGGTTGGACAAGGAGGACATGGTGAGGTTGATGCATCTGCATCTACAAATTGTAAGTAGCTTTTTATGTTCTCATTAATATATTCTTGGCCTCTTTCCTTCAATTTTGTGTCTGATTGCATAGTCTTGTCTCTTCTTGATAAATATAGTTTAAACTAATCTTGGTAGAATAGGAAGCATGCATTGTCTTTGTTGCCTATTGAATTGAAAAACTCATTAAAGGGGACTGAAGATCAAGTTCAGCCTGGACCGAGTAAGGAAAATCTTCAGAAAATGGTACATCCTCTTTTCTTCCTCTTTTGATTTTTACTAGTTTAGGTACATTTAAAGGAAAGCCAGTGTTCAATGTTAACAATTTTCTGTCTTGGTCATAGGGGTCTAGGATCCAAGAGGACATTCACTTCCCTGCAAGGGAATTTTCCTACAACAAAGAGGAGGGATAAGAGTTGAAGAAGACACATGTATGCAAAGGATTTGAATTTATTATGCACAATCAGAACTATGGAGCATAAGTGTTAGGGTTGGAGGAAGTAGAGAAGAAGTGAATATCTCATAAGGAAAAAACAAAGAAATTTGATGGACAACAAAGTGGAATTATGGCCAATCCTTACCCTTGAAGGATAAGCCTGCAAAATTGAATTGGAAGTCTTCAGAAAATCTGGATGAAGAGTGCAATTCTCAATGTTATAGAAATATTCCCCTACGGACAGGTGAATTTTCCCTTGGAGTATAGACCCCTCTATCAAGACATAAAACTACCATTGGACACTACCATTCCTATAGATTAACTTTATACATAGAAAAAAAGAGTAAGATGGATAGTATGACATACCTCACTTTCAAAAAAAATTCCAAGCTGCTCCAATCTACGAGTTTTGAATAACACCTACAATGGACAACAAAAGACAAACGACTATCTCCTACTCTAATGGATTAGACAAAATTGATATATCTATGAAGATTAAGAAAAACATAGACAAGTAAATGTAGACACGTACTAGAAGGAAATAGGCCAAGTATATTAATAAGAACTTTAAAAAGGAAATTTATAATCCTCATATGATGTTGCAGCAGCCTCTCCAAGTCCTCCTTGTCCAACCCTTGCTTGAAAGATCCATGATCATAATAAAAATGCTTTGTTGATTATTTTCCCCATTGTTCACCATGAGAATCCCTCCATTTATATCCTTTGAGAGGCTCAACCACCTTGGTTATATGTGGGATTATTTGAGGATATGGGTCTAATATTTGTGATATCCTCCTTAGATGCAGCCTAATGGTTAGATTTGAGCCAAACCAACTCGATCCATTCATAGTTTTCCTTTAGAAGAAAATGGGATTTCTTATAATATTTGCTCAACCAATTTGGTACTCCCTTACAATGGGAAAAAAAGCACTACAATGCTCCCTTCTATATAGACAAAGAGCACTAGCACTCCCTGCATATGTGCAGGGGAGCGCTGATCTTCCCAAAAGTTGTCAAGATGACCAATTCTCATAGAAAAACCTTTGTTTTGACTGTCAGATGATAGGGATTATTCTTCTAACATGTTTTATGGATTGTATCAAGTGTTTTCATGTGTCTTCCACGATGCGACACTTGCGAAAATGAGAATGTGACATTATCAAAGTGAGGAATTTTTATGTGTAACAGATTCCCCCCCAAAGTGTGAAGTCAGAAAATGCAAGCCATTGGCTGAAGCACTTTGTATATTTTTCGAAGCAAGGGTGTGGAGTTGGGGAATATGGTAGAAGCTATAGACAACCATCAAACAATGTTCATATGTATTCCATTCCCTAGGCATGCATACCTGTGCTCGAACTATAAGTGACTCAAAGTATGGTCGCCAATACATACACTACAAATCCATATTGACTAAGGGTATGGCCACCAGAGATACAATGTGGATCCATACTTCTATGGAATGAACTGATCGTAGCCATAAAAAATACACAGTGGAGCTACGAGATGATAAAACATAGCCACATACCAAAACAATGTGGATCTATGTGGCAACATATATATCAACATGCTCAAATGGTTTCCTTCGTAGCTTGGGAAAAGCAGATAACAAAGTGAAATCTCAACCCATGGTCTTCATCCCAATCCCGATGTGGTACGAATATAGCCATGTGAATAGATGATTTGATGTCAAACATGGTAGAAACCAATTGATTATTGGTCATTAAGGTAAATCGTTAACAAGTGCAAGGAAAATCACCAATGATGTCAATGAATCCCAAGGTACTCTAGTACATTCCAACGAATGTGAATAAGGAGCCGAGGTGGAACATTCGTGGAATCATATGATTAGAGGTCTATGATGTAACCCTGCTATCAGAAGCGAGGAGGCTTTCCATTGAGGCATGCAGGTACCAAGGTACTAACTTGTTTCTAAGTATAATTCCCGGATGATGTGTTAAAGTCGACAGGAAAAGACTCGTCGAAGGAGGGCCTTGATGTATCCCTCATCATCAACATGAAAATGAAAGAGGAAAGTGATAAGATATAGAAAATGAACACAGACTGAAACGGGTATGGAAACTAGTAATTGTGTATATGGTTGAATCTTGAGGTAGAAACTTCCCTTGAACAGTAAGACACGATGTGAGACTTGGTAGCATAAATGTAGAAGGGACCAAAACATAATGCAGCGAGTGCTGAGGCATTCTTTGGATGGGTCAAAGGAGTGGAAAGACTCATAGGATTGGTTCGGTGCAGAGGTTTAGTGAACTATCCAAGTGTTCAATGTGGAGGTTAAAACAAGTGTTGTGTTCAAGGGCGACTGCAAGAGCTTCTTACAAAAGTTTTCAAGAAACTTGACCTACTTCCTTCAATTTTTTCCTCCATCTAGATAGATGAGTACCTATTTTTAATTTAACAAGCTCGAGGAGGATAACACATGCTCGATATAACTCACCTTTAGTAAGTTCCTCTTCCTTTATTTAACGAAATGGAATAAGTAAGGGTTCATTTCCATATGGATACTTCAATGTGTAGTTTAGCGAGTCCAGAGAAAGAAAACTCGGTGGTTTTTCATGTTTAGAGAGTCTGAAAATAACTTAAAGGCGACTCCAGGGTTTCCCTTTTTTGTAATTTTAGTCTCCGAGGTACAAAAACGAGATAAACTATTACTCGGAAGATGCCCTTTCGAACCTTTTAACAAGTGTGAAAGGAAGCAATATCACTCGACAATATTTTCATGTTTTAGAGAGTCTGAAAAGAGCTTAAAGGAAAATCCAGGGGTTTTTTTTTTTCGTATATCCTTTATGAGTCCGAAAAAGTGATAAAAGTATACTCGGTTACATTCTCATGTATTTGTGAGTGCGAGAAAGAACAAATACTAAGCTCATTATCGTTACAAGGTCATCGAAAGAAATCTGCTCAAATTCCTATAAAAACAAGCTTTTCTGGGCAAAAGGCATTAGTAATTTCTCGAACAATTGACAAAAAACCCAAAAATAAACTTTATAATAAGGAGAAATGGCTAAATTTGAACATATCAAATATCAAATTAGGTCAAAAATTCATTTTACCTTTGTTTTTACTATTCTCCTCTCTTCTTTGAGTTTTTGCCTCTTTTAGATCATTTTTTGAGCGTTGTTTGTGGGGACTTTGGGTAGTCGTTTTCAAAACCGTCCAGATTAGGTTGGTTGCTTCCTCCTCCTCATTCTTTTCCATGTCTTTTTATTGCATTTAAACTTTTATTTCTTGTGCTTAGGCTCCTTTAGAATCCCTAGAGCACCGACTTGGATTGACACTCCCTCAAGGCATCAAGGGGAGCGTCGATCACAATTTCAACGCCCTAATATGTGTGTTGAGGGAGCTAGCACTCTATTTTCTTCTCTAAGGGAGAATTAGGTGCATAATTTAAAAAAAAAATGATTTATAGGTTAGAAAGAGGTAATTTTTTCTTTTGAAGACTTAGCTAATGATGATTAATTGATGTATTTGTAGTTTTCATTCATAGCTAAACATGATTGAATGGAAATAACATGAGCATGAGTTTGATGATATCATTGCTCTTCAATATCCTCAAGCAAGGGCGACCTTACACAATTTTGGCTTGCTCAAATACTTCAAACTTCAGAATATGAGGAAAGAAGTGGTATTGGTTGAATACTTTATCAATGTATTGGATGATGGTGAACAAGAATTTTGTATATGACTGCATATGATTGAGATCGAGATGGATGATGTATACTCTTTGATGGGGCTCTCGAGGAGAGGGGCGCCCATTCTTTTGTCTGGACACCGGGACACTCCGCAATCGACCAAGGCATATGTTGTTGAATACTGTATAATAGGGTCACGATTGGTAGGAGGAAGGATCGTTATAAAAGAGGTGATAGGCCTATCTCTCTGATACGTCCTATTCACTATCACCAAGTTGGAGGGAAGCACTAGTGCCCATATCGCTTCAAAGTCCCAAATTTCTTATGCCATTCAGTGCTTGGAACCTCGGTTGTTCAACTGGAGTACAAGGTTCTTAAGGAATGCTAAAGAGAAAATACCCAAATGCAGAACTGGCAGGCAAAAACAGTTTGGATATGGTTCTTTCTTGGTTTCATTTTTCCTGGAATGAATTCCACAGATGTGACTACAGGTTGAAATGACATCACACCCTGTTATTGATCCTCGCATGTAGAGGTGGACTAGTCTTTCCCCCAGGTTGGGGAATGATCCCTCGACTTTCAGATTCACTTATGACTTATTTGCATGGTGGAGGAGTAAAATAGTGGTGATCGAGGATTTCCCTTATGCCGGGGTAGATTTCAGGGGTACTGTGGACTTGGTATTGCCCAAGGGCATACAGTGGGATGCATTCGATACGAAAGATCATAACTTTGTAACAATATTTTTGTTTTTTTTTATATTCTTTTGATTGTAAAATGAGGGATCTAAGTCAATTTTCTTTCATCATTCAGACAAAGGTGCGTCACGTCCGGTAGAGATGCCAACATTAGGGCATCGCAGAGATGCATAGGCTACGACAGAGCACAATGTTGTAGTGGGAGGAATCCAAGAAGTGGAGAGGAACCTTCGGGGCTTAACCATGGGTGTTCCACCCTTGAGGAGATGAGATGTGCCTCTACACCTTCAATGACATATAGTTGGGGTCTCCGAGAGCCTCAATAATTTGCTACGATGGGTGACACGAGAAGTGGTGTGTTATGCAGAGCACAACGTGATACATGGGGATGAGTAGAGTACCCAGTCATTTTGTAGTCTTTATGATGATTCTATGGGCATGAGGGCCCATATTTTGCGTCATTATGTACTTTTGTATGATGTATTTTGACAAAAACTTTTTCTATCAAGCTTATATATATAAACGAGTTTTGCAATGGCTACTTATGTTGTATTTTTGTTTTATGTGATGCTTTCTATACATATGCTTTATGTTTGAAATGGTTATCTATGCATAATATACCAATCCAACATGTAATTTGATAACGAATCCGCGATCATGTTGAGTTCTCTCGATATGTGTCTATATTCAAGAAATTCAAAAGCTCTTTTGAGATGACAAACCCTTAGATGGAGATGTAGTAAAACTGAGTTGTGAACAACGTAATCACGATTTAGTTGATGGACCACGAGTTGAGAATCGAGGTTGATAATCAATTGAGATATACCTAGAGAAGAGGCTTTGGTTAAAAGTTCGATGACGACATGATATTCTGCAACATGATTGGTCACAAATCCGAGGCAAGTTCCCATGAACTCATTAACCTTTCAGAGTGGTAGATAACCCAATTTGCGTCGACTAGCACCATCTGCAAACCCAAAATAGATGGGAAAGGATGATTTCATTTGCACATTCAATCACAAAGAAAAGTATAAGTAGTTGAGGCAAAAATCGTGTGTTAGCACTCTGTAATTTGCCCAAGGCTGTGAAGGTAGTCACATAGGCAACATCAAAACCACTTCGAGACTTGGATCTAGCCCTCCAAGACTCAGAGAGGGATCTCTCTATCTGATATAACTTTGTTTGAAGAGGATATTAGGCTTGTTATGCATAATAGGGTTTGGATTTTGAATTGGTAGGGGCAGAGAAAAGGAACCATGGGCAATGGAGTCACAATATGAAGCTCAATCAAAAACAAGTTCTACAGACAACCTTACAGGGCAAGGTAGGCACTCTTGGTGGATTCTTTGAATTTGATTTTGGATTTAGAGGAGCAAGATGAGAGGACCAGGAAATGACAGGGCAATCAAGAATCCTGAAATTAACCTTTGAGGAGAAAACATTGACAATTATGTCAAAGCCAGAAACAGAGTGTATGTCTCAACAAATTCTGTTCTTCGAACTTCTTTGCATAATTCAGAGTATGAATAACTTAATAAATACAATGGAAACAAATTACAATGAATGGGGAAAACATCACCACCAAAAATGACACATGAATCCTGTAATTGCTGTGACTGTATTATTGAATTGATGAAAATACAAAAAGCTCAGTGAGTTGTTTTACAAAAACTCAATCATGGTCCCCTGACTGATCAACCTCCTTTACACATTTGAATCACTGAAATTTATAAAAAATACTCTCCCCAAGCTCATAAGGGTGGATTCAACCACCTCGGCCAAGAATAGCATAAAATCCCCAAAAATCTGGAACTGCAAATTTGGCTGAATTTGCTTAAAATAGGGGTACACTCAGTCATTGATTTATCCCAATAAGTGACACCTGTGAAAAAAATGAAGGAGGTTATTGTATATTATCTTGTCTTAAGAAAAAACCTCCTTCAGTTTCTCAAATTTTGATTCCACCTCGCCGAAACAGCTTCCGCAAAATCGGGACTGTAATAGAAAAAAGCAGAAATCCGAAAAATGAGGCTGAAAGACAGCCTCGATTCTCTCAACTGGTGACACATTTGAAAAAACTGGGAGAGTTTTTGTTCTTCCGCCTGTTATGAACAAAAACCTATTTCATTTTTTAAAATTTCATCTTCGTTTTCCCACAATCCGCTTCGCAAGATGAGGTGTCAAAATTGGAAAAACAATGGTTTTGTGAAAATGGGGGAGGGCGGTTTTGGAGAGGTAAGTGGTATTCCAGACCCCCCCTGAGGTGGTAAGTGGTATTTGGAGGGGGGGGGGGGTCTGAAATCACCTGGAGCTGACAAGTGTCCCTCCCAATACCACTATTCCAGACCCCCCCCCGTCCGGAATTTTTTATGAGCGTTGATATGTTTTATTTGGGGATAAGTGCATAAGGTGCACTTTTATTTTATTTTATTGCTTTTGTTTGTTTTGTTTTTTATTTTATTTATTAAGTTTTCTTTTTACATGTTTTTTTTTGTTTACTTTTTATTTATTACGTGTAGTTTTATTTAGTATTTGTGTTTTATATTTATATATGTATTTATTATTATATTACGTTTGTTTTATTTATTTTATTTTTGGTTTTATTTAAATATTTTATTTTTCAGACTTAGGATAATTAGTGTTTTTCTTTATTTTTATTATTTTTAATTTAGTTAATGTTTTGTTTATTTTTTGTTTTATATATTTTATTGTTAATATTATTATATTGTTTTTACTTTTTGATTAATGTTTATTCTAACAAACTAACCTAGTTATTAACAACTAACTTAATTGTTAATCATCAATTAATTAATTAATGATTAAGTTATTATTAACAAGTTTAACATAAATCTACCTATACTAAATTTAATTATTAACATTATTAACCTATTGATTGTTCTTTTTGTTTACCCTAAGTTTATTTATTCAAGGATGAGTGGCGGGCGAGACGTACTCAATGGGTCAAAAGGACAAAGGAGTGAGAGCGTAACAGTGGATGAAGGATGCAGCAGGGTGATGGAGGATTAGGCGAAACAGATGGAGGGGAAAATGGAATCAACCAAGCCAGATGTCTTCATCATAGGAGAAATGCCAAATCAGTTGTCGAAGAATCGAGTTACCTATGATTATAGGTCCCCAACATAGGCTCCACCTAGGAATGGTAGCTCTTTCAGGAGGTGTCAAGAACCACTGGACTCTGAACATGCAAATTGATGCTTTATTCATTGGGCCATGTAGTCACTGCAGCTACAATCTTTGAACTGGCTCAGATTTGACTGAACATTGAACTAGATACTATCAAATGCAAACTCTGTTGGAAATCATACAATACTGAAAAGATGCTCAAATGACTGAGCTTATTCAAAATTTCTACCTACCCTACACTTCTGACAATTTCGTCATTCTAAATGATACAATAATGTCAGTGAATCCAGTCAAGCAACTGCTCTACTAGCTCTACTCTTTCAATATTTTTAATCAATATCAGAAATAGAACTTGCGTAGGCATCATGAAATGCTTTTCATCCTGATCTTCATTACAAGGAGCTTGATAAACATGACAGATAACAGAAATACCGGGAATGCATTGTGGCTCTGTGATGAACAATTTCTCCATATAAATAGCCACTAGATCAAGATAGACTTGACCAATTACTGGATATTCAAATTTAACCAACTCAACTTCATGATTTGATGTCATAGTTATGCTCTTTTCATCCTCATGTACTTCCTGACATGGCTGCAAATGTTCTGGTGGGTTCTGAAATGATACTTCTGTTGAACACGTCCCTGTAGTTGACTGCCTAATCATGTCAATATCATAACATACTTTCAGCCTATAGCTGGATGATGGAAAATGGCTTTGACGACACAAGTCATCCAACACATCAGCTATAGGGTCATAAAATGATTTAGATAAGGGTGCCATTGGCTCTATTGGTACTTCATGGCTTACACTGTGACTTTCAACTAGAATCTAACCAAGATTCCCCCTCAAAATTTGAAATGAATTAAAGCACAGAGGCAATGAATCAAGATGGATCAACTCATCACCTGTTTCGAGCTTCATGATTTCATCCGAGGTTTGACCTTCAAAAAGGCTCAAGGGCTGCACTTCTGGATCAGCTTCCATATCAACAATGGCATTTTCAACTGGTTGATCAGAGAATTTTCTGTCTTCACTATTTACAACTGGCCTAGAGTTTCTTTTCAGAAATTGAAAAGATGAGAAACATAAGGGCAAAGTGTTTCCACTTACTCTGAGATTTTCTGCATTTTGATCATTGCTGTCATAATTTTCATGTACATATTGATTGTCATGCTGGGATTGCAAATGATCTTCTTCCTCCCAGTCATATGTGGCTGATTTCTTTGAACAATCCACCTCTATTTCAGCCTCATGATCATCATCATACTGATCACACTTGGGTAGATTATCCAAGTAGGGAATGCCATCAAACATGCACATCATATCAGTTGGTTGTTCCTCTACAAGTTGATATGGAGCTTCATCTTTAACTAAGTCATGAATTGAATTCATGAAAGAATCATTATCCAAACCATGGTACCAAGGGTGAGCTACAAAATGTTTGGGAACTGTGACCTTTTCTTTCTCTTAAATCAATGGAACATGATGTCTTTGGACAACAAGCTCCTCTTTCCTGCTAATCTTTTGCATCATCTCTTCCATGGCGCTAGCCAAAATGTCCAGTTTAGCTTCTGATGACTTAAGGTGATCCTTTTCTTTGTTCTTTACCTTTGACCTTTTGGTCAGCAAGTTAGCATCCACATCAACTGCAATGTTCTGCATTTCTTCAAGGCTTGCAGTTTTCCTTTCTCTTAATTGGAATGCCATCTCAGTATCAAAGGCATCTGGGAAATGCAAGTGTGCTGATCCTGGGGGTGGTCTTATATCAACAGGCATTGCATGATATATCTTATTGAACCTTGCTGAAAACTGATGTACTATTTCCCCTGGCTGTCTTTTCAAATGGTCATATTCTTCTAGGATGAGAAAGACATTTCTCATGATCACCCACCGATCTAGGAAAACTTGCACAAACTGATAGAAATTGTTAATGCTTGCAGCTGGGAGATTT
The DNA here is from genome assembly GCA_009831015.1 of Picea engelmannii. NCBI lineage: Eukaryota > Viridiplantae > Streptophyta > Pinopsida > Pinales > Pinaceae > Picea > Picea engelmannii. The sequence continues at coordinate 98,276 of ML807363.1, forward strand.
TTAAACCAGTTCTTAACTTTACCTTGCAAAGATAGGGCAAACATCCTTATATATACATCGTCGGCTTCAACCTCATAAAGGTCAAGGAAATCTTCAAACCTCTGGATGTGTTTTTCAGCAGTAATATTGGCATCCTCTCCATCAAACCTGGGTAGATTATTGGTGTAATTTGCAGGGAGGTCATGGAGGATAAGAGGCAAATATAGGGGTTTGTATCTGTCTGGGATTTTGACAGGTACAGGAGGTGAAGCAAGAGGCTTACAACCATCCGGAGATTTAGCAAGAGTAGGAGATAAAGTAGGAGACTTATGTCTCACTAGGACTTCTATAGGTGCATCTGGGATGTGCACAGGTGTATGAGTATGTACATAATCTACAATTGGGGATCTGATCTCTTGAGGCTCATTAGTTTGCAGATGATCAATGTAATCTTCAACAATATACTTTTGATCAGGCTTAGAATAAGACAAAACATAATTGCAGATAAAACCAAAGATGTCTTGAATGCAATTTGAGCTTGAGTACCTGGTCTTTCTAGGCTGCTTGTCCATGCTTTAGGTTCTTCCTTGAGTGGAGTCTTTGAGTTGGCACTGTCTGGAGATAATTTGGAGTTGCCAGGTGAATGATCTCAACCTTCTTGTGTCTGGTCAATGTCCACCATCAATGATCAGATCTGGAGCTTTGAAGTGTACTACTGGGGAAAGTTCCCCAGTATGGTCGCCATTCTGTTAGCACTATGTAATTTTCCCAAGGCTGTGAAGGAAGTCACAGAGGCAACATCAAAACCACTCTGAGTCTTGGATCTAGCCCTCCAAGACTCGGAGAGGGATCTCTCTGTCTGATATAAATTTTTTTGAAGAGGATATTAGGCTAGTTATGCAGAATAGGGTTTGGATTTTGAATTGGTAGGGGCAAAGAAAAGGAACCATGGGCAATGGAGTCGCAATCTGAAGCTCAATCAAAAACAAGTTCTACAGACAGCCTTACAGGAAAAGGCAGGCACTCTTGGTGGATTCTTTGAATTTGATTTTGGATTTAGAGGATCAATATGAGAGGACCAGACAATGAAAGGGCAATCAAGAATCCTGAAATTAACCTTTGAGGAGAAAACATTGACAATTATGTCAAAGCCAGAAACAGAGTGTATGTCTCAACAAATTTTGTTCTTCGAAATTCTTTGCATAATTTAGAGTATGAATAACTTAATAAATACAATGGAAATAAATTACAGTGAATGGAGAAAACATCACCACCAAAAATGACACAAGAATCCTGTAACTGTTGTGACTGTATTATTGAATTGATGAAAATACAAAAAGCTCAGTGAGTTGTTTTACAAAAACTCAATCATGGTCCCCTAACTGATCAACCTCCTTTACACATTTGAATCACTGCAATTTATAAACAATACTTTCCCTAGGCTCAGAATGTTGGATTCAACCACCTCGGCCAAGAATAGCATAAAATCCCCAAAAATCTGAAACTGCAAATTTGGCCGAATTTGCTGAAAATAGGGGTACGCTCAGTGATTGATTTCTCCCAATCAGTGATACCCGTGAAAAAAATGAAGGATTTTATTGTATATTAGTTTTTTCTGGAGAAAAAACCTCCTTCAGTTTCTCAAATTTTGATTCCACCTCGCCAAAACAACTCCCACAAAATTGGGACTGTAACAGAAAAAACCCGAAATCTGAAAAATGAGGCTGAGAGACAGCCTCTATTATCCCAACTAGTGGCACCTTTGAAAAAATTGGGAGAGGTTTTTGTTATTCATCCCATTATGAACAAAAATCTCTTTCGGTTTTTAAAATTTCATCTTCGTTTTCCCAAAATCCGCTTCGCAAGACAAGGTGTCAAAACTGGAAAAACAACGGTTTTGTGAAAATGGGGGAGGACGGTTTTGGAGAGGTAAGTGGTATTCCGGACCCCCCCTAAGGTAGTAAGTGGTATTGGGAGGGAGGGGGCTCCGAAATCGCCTGGAAGTGACAAGTGTTCCTCCCAATACCACTATTTCGGACCCCCCCCCCCCTTCGTTAAAGTTCGAAAAACACATGGGGGTCCAGAATTTTTTATGAGCATTGATATGTTTTATTTGGGGATAAGTGCATAAGGTGCACTTTTATTTTATTTTATTTTATTTTATTGTTTTTGTTTTTTTGTTTTTTATTTTATTTATTAAGTTTTCTTTTTACGTGTTTATTTTTCTTTTTAATTTTTATTTTGTTTACTTTTTATTTATTACGTGTAGTTTTATTTAGTATTTGTGTTTTATATTTATATATGTCTTTATTATTATATTACGTTTGTTTTATTTATTTTATTTTTGGTTTTATTTAAATATTTTATTTTTCAGACTTAGGATAATTAGTGTTTTTCTTTATTTTAATTATTTTTAATTTAGTTAATGTTTTGTTTATTTTTTGTTTTATATATTTTATTGATAATATTATTATATTGTTTTTACTTTTTGATTAATGTTTATTCTAACAAACTAACCTAGTTATTAACACCTAACTTAATTGTTAATCATCAATTAATTAATTAATGATTAAGTTATTATTAACAAGTCTAACATAAATCTATCTATACTAAATTTAATTATTAACATTATTAACCTATTGATTGTTCTTTTTGTTTACCCTAAGTTTATTTATTCAGGGATGAGTGGCGGGCGAGATGTACTCAATGGGTCAAAAGGAAAAAGGAGTGAGAGCGCAACAGTGGATGAAGGATGCAGTAGGGTGATGGAGGATCGGGCGAAACAGATGGAGGGGAAAATGGAATCAACCGAGCCAGATGTCTTCATCACGGGAGAAACGCCAAATTAGCGGTCGAAGAATCGAGTTACCTATGATTATAGGTCCCCAACATCGTGCACAAAAAATAAAAACACACCAAGTCAAAAGTATATAGTACAATAATGGACAAAGCACACATGTGAGATATTCTATGGATAGTACTTCTTGAGGTAAATCCCATTTCGGGGCTCACTGAGAGATATTCCATCGTAGTATACCAACTTGTAGGCGCCTCTGTGTAGCACATGTTTTATGATGTATGGCCTGTGCCACATGGGTTCTAACTTTCCTTCCCCCATTTTTTCATGATCTTGATCATAGACTAGGACTAGATGTCCTTCTGTGAAAGTGTGAGGTTGGATGGACTTATCATATTGATTTTTCATGCGTTTTTGATACGTCTTGTTGATGTGTGAAACATTGTGACAGGTTTCATACAACTTGGTTAGATACAAGAATTGTTCCTCTTCCACATAAGTGTGGGGTAGGAGTTCAACGACGGGATCTCACATTCGATTGATAATACCACTTCTATCACGTATACCAACTGGAAGGGTGTAAATCTAGTTGTGGTTTTAACTGAAGTTTGATAAGACCATAGTGCGGAGAAGAGATGCAAGTGCCAATAAGTTTTGTTCACTCCCACCATGCATTGAATCATAGTTTTCAGGACTTTATTGATGGCTTCAACTTGTCCATTTTCCTAAGGGTATTAGGGGATGAGTTTTCATGGTGAAAACCTAACTTGGTGAGCAATTCACCCATCATCTAGTTCTGGAAATGGGCTCCATGATCGGTTAAAATAGCTTATGGGACACCGAATCAAGCGATGATGTGGTTAAACACAAAAAGTGTTGCAGTGAGGCCATCGTTAAGAAATGTAGGCATAGCCTCAGCCCATTTAGTGAAATAATCGACGACAACGATGATATAATGATGCCCCCTGACTGAGGTTGGCTTACATTACATAAAATCGATGCCCCATTTTGCAAAGGGGTCGATGAGAACAATGAGATGAAGTGGAGCTGGGTGGGTACATGCTTTCTTCTGAAAGATCTAACAGGGTGGACATTGTTTAATGACCTCAATGCAATATTTGAATATGGAAGGCCAAAAATAACCGACACGTAAGATTTTTTGGGCTTTAGCCATCCTAGAAAGATGATCGCCACAAGCTCCAAGGTGATATTCGTTTAAAACTTGTTGAGAATCTTCATGGGTTAAGCAACGTCGTAATACAATATCAATGCCATGATGGTACAAGGTTTCGCCAATGATAAGGTATCATTTTGAGTGGTGTTTAATGCGACATCGTTCATCACGTGAAATGTTAGGCTAAAAATGTTGGGTTTAGAGATAGAGAAGAATATATCCATACCATGGATCAGACGTACTAATGAGGAACATGGACTCATCAGAGAAAGAATCATTGGGCTCAGTATTCTCATCAATATGGGGAAGATCACAAATTAATTCCGCAAAAACCAACGATTTCTTAGCCTTGGATTTGGCAAACTCGAGATCAAATTCTTGGAGAATGAGGATCCATTTGGAATATTTTCCCACAAGTACTTGACAAGTCAAGATGTGGTGCATGGGGTTCGAGTTTGCAATGACCGTGGTAGTGCATAACATAATATAGTAGAAAAATATTTGGATGACAATAACTGCTGCCAAAGACAACTTTTCGATAGGTGAATATCGAAGTTCATGACCTGATAGACTTTTACTCAAATAGTAGATCACATGTTCGGTGACGTCGTCATCCTCTTGTACTAACACCATAGTGATAGTGGAAGTAGAGGAAGCCAAATAAATGATATAATCTCTCGCATAATTCGGTTGGTGAAAAAGAGTTGTGTTCCTTAAGGCATGCTTAAGAGCATCAAATGAGCACTGAGCGGTGGCATCCCAAATGAAAGGGGCATCTTTCTGCAACAATCTGATGAATCCTTTTGTGATTTTGGCATAATTTCAAATGAAGTGACGAAGAAAGTTTTCATTCCCTTGCAAACTTTATAGTTCGGTAAGATTGTTGGAAGGAGGTAAAGCGAGAATGGATTTGAATTTTAAGGGATCCACCCTAATCCCGTCTTTGGAGACTACGAATCCAAGGAGTCTCCCTGATTCAACAACGAAAATGCATTTATGGGGGTTCAAATGTATGTTGTAAAAATGACATCGAAGAAACATGGCTCGAGGTGACCAATATGGTCTCATAGATGAGATGAGTGAGCTGGTAAGTCATCGAGATAAGGTTCAATGATATGTTTGATGTCGTGGAACGCATACGACATGGCCCACTGAAAATTGGCTCCAGTGTTTTTAAGGCCAAAAGGTAATTTTCAATAAGAAAAATTTCCCCATGGGCAGATGAAGGTTGTTTTATGTTGATTAGTTGGTAAAATGTTGATCTGGTTATATCCAAAATATTCATCCATAAAATAGAAAGTGACGCTTCCGGCGAAATTATCGATAATTTGGTCGATAAAGGGTGTTCGGTAATTGTCTTTGGGACAAGCCTTGTTAAGATTCGAAAAATCGACACACACACGAACGTTCCCATGTTTATTGGTGACCAAAACGATGTTGGAAACCCATTCACTCAGAGGGGCAGGATAAATAAAACCATATTTCAATAAATTTTCGACTTCTGTGTTGATTGTCGTGGTTTTCTTAGGATGAATTGGGCGAAGTTTCTGTCTCACAGTTTTAACTCCTGGGTAATTTTTGATTTCATGCACAATGATTGAGGTAGTGATACTTGGCATTTCTTCGTAGCTCCAGGTGAATATGTCACAAAATTATTTAAACAAGGCGGTATAAGTTTCAACTTCTTCAGCTGAACAATTTGCACCTAGTTGTACATTTTCCACAATACCTTCTTTAATGGATATTTCGACAGTAACCTTTGGAGATATGTTTCCCAAATTCCTTTCCGAGATGGTATCCTGAGTGAGTATAGGATATTGGGGGGATTTGACAATATCGCTAGGAAATATAGATGAAATATCTTTCTCTATGTCATCCAAACTAGGAAGAGAGTACGAACGATGGTGGTTGTCATCCCAAGGTACCTCCTCGATACTAAGCATTTCCATAATAGATTCATCTGATGGAAAAATATGTAATATGTAATCGAAAGTAGAGGATAGGGAATCTAACCAAGATGGTAACGAGTAAGTAGTAGACGCCAACATATGTTGGTCATCCATAGAAGGAGAGGCAGACTGGATGGCATCGTATTCAGCCTCTGCGGGACTAAGGTGCACCTGTCTCATCAAGATCAACTTTAACACAATCATGATAACTACCAGCATATTGTTAGCCATTTGTACCCTGTCACATCTTACTGAATCCACTATCATCCATGTAGACAACATTACTAATGATAGCATAGGAAATATGACTGCAAATGAGCTGATATGTTTATAATACTTGCACGACATTAGCTTGTCTTGAAGCAAACTATGATTGATTTTCCATTCTACAATCATCTCTTGTTCTTGATTAAGATTGATTACTTGATTTGAAAAAATTATAGGTGTGTTTCTTGCTTGAGCTTCCTTCTTTAATTGTTCCATTTTTTGAAGAGTTTTATTTTCCTTTACATGATGAGCATGAACCACATATTCTTGACCTGCTTTGGTTAAATGATATTGATTCTTTGCCCTGTAGAAGATTGCTTTACGATCATATAAGTAAGGACTGCCTAAGACCATTCCACATTCTCGTAGTGGAACCACATCATATGTCACCTTGTCCACAAACTTAGATTAAATTGCAAATTTTAATGTGCACTGCTTGGTTATGCACATTTGATGATTGTTTCTTATCCATTTAAGTGTGTAGGGCTTATGATGCATCTGTGTTTTTAACCCCAATTTCTTAACCAATTCCTATGAAATTAAGTTAGATTGAGATCCACTATATATCAATGTGTCAACCTTAGTATGTTGCATGATAATCCTTATGTGGAACAAGTTACTTATGGCATCAAATCTATGACCAATTTTACCTGTCAAACCAACCAATGAGACTTTAGATTCATCACTTGAATCCGATCCCAAGTATGTTGGTCATGTTGTTGATGTGACTGTTTGCCTCCCTTTCTTTTCCTTGAACCACTTTGGTCTCTTCTTGGGATGCAATTGCCAACAACAATCCTCATCATGCCCTTCTTTCTTGCAATGCTTGCAAGAGGGTGATGCAAGAGCATCACTATCAACCGCATGGAGAAAAACTATCAACATCAAGGAATCTATATGAGAGTTGAACGCTGGCTGTTACCATAGATATTTTGGAGATCGCCTTAACTTAACACTAGAATTAATCTTTTGAGGCACGCTTGAACTCAGCGGGAAAATCGCGAAGGCGCACTTGAACGATTACGAGTGAAGTGGGAGATTCCACTCCAGCTCTAGAATGCGACTGTTCCAAGATAGTCATTAGGCTAGGTTGTACAGTAGACAAGTATCCAGGGGAAGCCTTAAGAACCTTTGATAAATAGAGGTTTTGTACACCCGAATGAGGCTAGTCAATTAGGAAGTTAGATGCATAGTTGTAGAGAAGCAAGTTAGTAGGAGATTTTCTGAGTTTTCAATTTTTGGTTTTAATCACAGTTGTAATCATTTTTGCTTATGAATAGAACAGAGGAAAATTGATCCAATGTATGGTGTGAACATTGTTTACGATTCTTTGTATTTGTGTTTTCGTAAGTGAATGAATGGATCTCATATGAGTAGATGAGACTGTGAATGTGAGGAGAAGTTTCAATTGTTTCTCTTCTGTTGAAGTAGTGAAAAGTGTGCACACAGAAACGCAAGGAGTGCATTAATGGGATCTATCTCAGTTCCGAAGCTTAGAAGAGATAACACAAAAATTTCCCTTTGCAAGGAGTGCAAAGAGACTGGTGCAAGGTGTGCATAGTCATCCGTAAGAATCCGAACCTTGCATGAAGATCTGTGGCAAGGAGTGCACAGATCCAGGATTCGACTAAGTGTCTAAGGGACTTTGCAAGAAGTCGAAGAACCAGAAAGGAGAATGCCACGAGGGTGAGAGGAATTTCTCTTTGAGAAATCCTAAGGATTTGAGTTATCGAATCCCTGAAACGCAAGGAGTGCGCCGAAAGTTGAAGTCTTCAAAAGAACAAGCTCAAGAGGGGTAACACTTTTTCATAAGTGTTAAGGAGGTCCAAGAATCGAGCCTGTCGAAGGAGAAAAGGTTTGAAACCTTTGAACACCCAGAAAAACCTTTAAGTCTGAAGAAAGTTTAAGCACAAAGGGGGATAGATCTCAGTCATTCGATCTGAACGCTAGAGAATTGGAACCATACATCAGGAAGGACGCGTGGCGAACGAACAGTGTTTCGCTTGCTAACTTGCGCTTGGAAGAAGTCAAAGGTCGAGTCATAAGAACTCACAAGGCGTGAAATCATGACTTGATCAGAGCCGTTGGACCCAAGAGAGATTTGGACCGTTGGTTATCCAGAGCGAAATCATCGACATTTTGGGGAACGAAAGACCTGAGGTGATAGGCCTCTCGACTTCACGAAACACGAAGTCCTAAAAACATCGTGATCGTCGGATCAAGGGAGGATCTAGACCGTTAGACCTGAAACATTGGGTTTTTGGATATCGGGAGAATGGAGGCAAGGAGACTCCAAAGTCGCGAAACTTGAAACGCCGACTTGACCACAGTCGTCGGTCAAGGGGATAGTTGGACCGTATATCTTGGGTCACCGTGATTTTGACTATCAGGAGAACGAAGGCAAGGAGACTCCAAAGTCATGAAACGCGAAATCCGACTTGATTGCAGCTGTCGGTCAAGGGGATAGCTGGACCATAGATCTCGGGTCATTACGATTTCATCTATCGGGAGAACGGAGGTAAGGAGACTCCAAAGTCGCGAAACGCAAAACACCGACTTGATCACAGCTATCGGTCAAGGATATATTTGGACCATAGATCTCGGGCCATCACGATTTCAATTATCGAGAGAAAAGAGGTAGCGACACTCCCAGAGTCGTGAGATGCAAAATCACGACATGCTTTTCATTCAAGCTTGTGGTCATCGCCAGTGGTCACAAGGGAGAAAGGGCTTAGCAGAGAAGAGCTAGCGCTCATTTGGCGTAGAGTTTGGAACAATGCTTAGGAGAAGGTCTGTGGGTCTCATACGACCTGGGCCTTTAGAGAAAGGACATGTGTAAGTGGTTTTTGGTTCTAGCAGAGGATTGAAGAGTCAATCAGACTTAGTTTCTTGATCGATCCTAGACCAGGAGGTCACGTGGCCCCTAGGAGAGAAGGGGGGTTTGCATCAAGTGGTATCAAAGAAAGTTTCTATCTGTAGACAGCGGGAAGAAGAGAAGGATATAGTCTGATCCCATCATGTGGTATCAAAGGCTGAAGTTTTCTTGCATACAACAGGAAAAGGAGACGAGACAAGAGAACTCGGAGTTTTACTCTGTGTGTGATAGAAAGTCGACACAATGTCACCAAGGAGATGAGGAGAACAACCTTTGGCCAATCGGGATGTAGAAAGGGAGATGCAAGAACTTCGTGCAAGATTAGAAGCGATGGAGGTAGCGCAAAGGAGAGCACCTGATATTAGAGACATAAATGATACAGAGAGCGAAGAAGTTGTTGGTGAGAATGTCGTCGAAGGAGTTGCAGGAGAGGAGGTTGCGGAAGAATGCTTGTTGAGAGCAGTTGCTAGATTGGGAGGTAGAGCCAAGAGAGAAGTCCCAATGTATGAAGGCAATTTGGATGTTGAGGAGATGTTGGATTGGATAAGATCTATGGACAAGAATTTCGACTATGAATATTTCGATGAAGAGAGAAAGGTGAAACATGTTGTCACTAGACTCAAAGGACATGCAACACCATGGTGGGATGAACTACGGGCTGAGAGGAGAAGAAAAGGCAAGAAAAAGATAAAAAGTTGGGACAAAATGGTATCCAAATTGAAGGCTAAGTTCATGCCCAAAGACTATCAAATCAATTTGTTCAGGAAGATGAAAAACCTGAGACAGAAAGGGATGATAGCCAAGGAGTATACAAAGGAGTTCTATAGGCTGAACATCTGAACTGGAAAAAGGGAGAGAGATGAGGAAAGTTTTTCCAGCTATATAAATGGCCTGAGATATGAAATCCAGTATGAGCTCAGAATGATGTCAATAAGAACAGTGGAGGATGCTGATTAGTTTGCACTGAAGGCAGAGGAAAAGTTGGCCAGAAAACAAAGCTAATGAGGAAGAGGTAAAATCCTAGCCCCAAAAAGAGGTAAGGGAGTTACCCATGACAAGACATATAAGTCTAAGGATGAGTCTAAGAAACCACACAGTCACTCAGAAAGAGGAGGAAGTTCCCAAGAAAGATAGGGTGGGGGAAGAAATTCTTATAGAGGAAGAGGAAGAAGAGGAGGAGGATAAGTAAGATGTTATGCCCGTGGAAAGATAGGACACATGTCTTGGGACTGTCTGGAGAAAAAGAAAGAAGGAGGAGGTGAAGCTCACATTTCGGAAGCACGGTGAAGAGATGTTGAAGCAAAAGGAGCAGAGGATGGAATATCCTTGATGTTGAGGAAGGTTCTCTTGAAACCAGAGGCAAAATTTGAAAAGCCGGTGGAGAGGAACATTTTCTTCAGAACAACTTGCAAGACTAAAGACAGAGTATGCAAGGTGATCATCGATAGTGGGAGAATTGATAACTTATTATCCATAGAGATGGTGGAGAAATTGGAGCTGGAGACAAATGCACACCCGAAGCCATACAAAGTCTCATGGTTGCAAAAAGGACACCAGGTAATGGTTACTAAACAATGCTTGGTTGAGTTTAAGATAGGAGGGTATAGAGATAAAATCCTATGTGATGTAATTCCCATGGATGTATGCCATATTTTTTTGGGAAGACCATGGCAGTTTGACAGAAATGTCATTCATGATGGGAGGAAGAATACATACACCTTGGAGAAGAATGGTAGAACACGCATGTTGTTGCCAATAGAGGAGAAGAAAGTGAAAGAGGAATCCAACACAAGCATACTTCTCATGAGTGGGAAGGAACTCCTGAAAGAAGTCAAGGAAGAACAAGAGATGTAGTTCGTTGTGGTGAGGAAACCCAAAGTTGTCCTTACAAGTACATCAATTGATGATTTACCTAAAGAAGTTAAGGAATTGATGGAAAATTTTGTTGACATAGTGGTGGTTGAGTTGCCTAACTCATTTCCACCCATCATAAGTATCAACCATCATATTGACTTGATACCAGGAGCATGTCTGCCAAAAAAAGCAGCATACAGATTGACACCTCGAGAGAACGAGGAAGTGAAGAACCAAGTCCATGAATTGTTAGACAAGGGACTGGCTAGGGAAAGCTTGAGCCCATGCACAGTACCAACTGTGCTGAGTCCAAAGAAAGATTGAGGATGGATAATGTGTACAGACTCAAGAGCCATTAACAAGATCACCATCAGGTATAGATTTCCTTTGCCAAGAATGGATGATTTAATGGATTGTTTAAGTGGAGAAAATTTATTTTCTAAAGTAGATTTGAAAAGTGGATATCACCAGATTAGGATAAGAGAAGGTGATGAGTGGAAAACATCCTTTAAGACAAACAAAGGTTTGTATGAGTGGCTTGTTATGCCATTTGGCTTAACCAATGCCTTGAGTACTTTTATGAGGCTAATGAATGAAATACTGAAAGATTTCATTGGCAAGTTTGTGGTTGTGTATCTGGATGATATACTAATATTTAGCAGGACTAAAGAATAGCATTTGAGGCACCTGACATTAGTGATGAGGAGGCTACAACAGGATAATCTATTGATAAATCTGAAAAAGTCCTCTTTTATGAAGACAAAACTCATTTACTTGGGTTTTGTGATCTCTTCAAATGAACTGAAGATGGATCTAGAGAAGATGAAAGTGATCAAAGAATGGTCATCTCCAAGGAGCATGTTTGAGGTAAGGAGCTTTCATGGATTAGCAAGTTTCTATAGGAAGTTCATCAGAGACTTCCGTGGAATTTGTGCGCCAATGATGAATACAGTGAAGAAGCGACACAAGTCTTTTAAATGGACAGAGGAGGTCGAGAGGAGCTTCAATATACTGAAGGAGAAAATAACAGAACGACCAATTCTGGTCTTACCAAATTTTGAAAATACATGTCAGGTGAGATGTGATGCAAGTGGAGTTGTGATAGGAGCAGTTTTGAGTCATGATAACAGACCTATTGCCTATTTCAGTGAGAAGCTGAATGAGACCAAGAGGAAGAACTCCACATATGACAAGGAGTTTTATGCCATAATTCAGGCCTTGAAGAAATGGAGACATTATCTTGTCCCATGAAAATTTATCTTGTATAGCAATAACCAGGCTTTACAATTCATAAACAAACATGAAAAATTGAATCAGAGGCATGCAAAATGGGTTGAGTTTATGCAAAATTTTACTTTTGTCATAAAACATATTTTTGGGAATGCTACCAAAGTTGTTGATGCATTAAGCATGAGATGTTTGATTCTACAAGAATTCCAGGTGAAGACCTTGGGGTTTGAACACCTTAAGGACATGTATTGTGATGATACAGACTTCAAGGAAGCATATGAAGCATGTACAAACCCTGTGATGAGAGATAGAAGTTAGTGGACATAGTACATGATTCAAGAGGGATTGTTTTTCAAAGGGAATCGGTTGTGCATACCAAAATTCTCAATGAGGGGAAACCTTTTGAAAGAAAATCATAGTGGAGGATTGGCTGGAAATTTCGGCCATGATAAAATGTTTTCACAGTTGAGCAGTTCATACTATTGGCCAGGTATGAGAACAAAAGTGATAAATTTTGTGAACATATGTAGAATCTTCCAACATGAAAAAGGAAAGAGATAGAACACTGGATTGTATCAACCATTTCCAATACCAGAGAGGCCTTGGGATGCAATAAGTATGGATTTTGTGTTGGGATTGCCAAGAACACAAAGAGGATTTGATTCCATATTTGTGGTGGTGGATAGATTTTCAAAGATGGCACATTTTATCCCGTGCCATAAGACCAGTGATGCAACACATGTTGCAAATTTGTTTTTCAAGGAAGTTGTAAGGCTTCATGGCCTACCCAAGAGCATTGTCTCGGACAGAGAAAAAAAATTTGTTGGTCACTTTTGGCGAACACTATGGAAGAAGTTGGGGATAGATTTGTTCTTTAGCTCAACTTATCATCCTCAAACAGATGGACATACTGAGGTGGTAAACATAAGTTTGAGAAACTTATTGAGGAGTCTGGTCACTGAACACCATAATCAATGGGATCAGATTCTATCGCAAGTAGAATTTGCATACAATGACTCACCAAACAGGAGCATTGGAAAAATCCCATTCCAAATATTGTATGGAATGCAACCCAGGGGAGTATATGAGTTGAGAGACTTGGAACAAAATGAGATCAAGAGCGCTGGAGAAAATTTTTTTTCTACATAAATGAATAAGCTCCATTGCCAAATCAGAGGACAGTTGCAGAGTTCTAACTAGGAGTACAAGCGCAGAGCGAATCAACATTGCAGAGAACTTCAATTTGAAGTAGGAGATCAGGTTCTGGCACATCTTATTGGTTGTGGAGCCTGATTATCTTCCTGATTCAGAGGTCTTTTACTTTCAGCTTTGTTTATACCCCATGAAGTATTTACACCCCAGAAGTATGTACACTCTTCCACGCAGGGGAGTGCAGAGGGGGCACCCCCTCTGCGGGGTCTGGGGGCAAGCGGGGGTTCGGGGGTGAAGCCCCCGAAGGAAAAATTGTCTTGTAAATGTATATTGTAATTTCATTATAAATCTAGACCGTTCATTATAAGGTCGCAGATCTAACGATAGAGATTATGTTAGGGTTTTTTTCCCTAGAAGGCAACCCTCTTTTATGAGGGAAATGTATTGTGGCTATGGTTGATGGCGAATATTGTATTATGAGATAGGAGACTGTGAGAGAAAGAAGAGGAAGTTACAACGGGTTTTGTTGTAGGTTGTATCCCTTCATATGCTGGATAATAATAAAGGAAGGACCTGACAATTTCTTTGGTGGACGTAGCCCACACTGGGTGAACCATGTAAATCTGTGTCTCTCTTGTATTGTGTATCTTCTGTGTTTTGTTTCCACATTTGTTTTATTTTATTGCTCCACGATCATGTTTTTCTAACAACTGGTATCAGAGTGAAAGGTAACTCGCAAGAAAAGAGGGTTCCTGGTTCAAGTGGGAGCAATGTCGAAAGATGGAAAGTTTAGGGTCGAGAAATTTAATGGCCAAAACTACCAGTTATGGAAGATGTAGATAGAAGACTATTTTAATCAGAAGGATCTATTCCTACCATTGGGCGGAAAAACAAAGAAGTCGGCGGCTACAAAGGACGAAGAATGAGATATTCTTGACAGAAAGGCTCTAGGAATGATACGGCTGAGCCTGGCAGCATCGATGGATTTCAATATTTCCAAAGAAAAGACAATGAAGGGTTTGATGGACGCATTGGCCAAATTGTATGAAAAACCCTTGGCATCCAATAAGGTATTTCTAATGAAGAGATTATTTAATATGAAGATGTCGGAAGGTGGGTCTGTTGCAGATCATTTAAATGATTTTAATACGGTTACTAATCAACAAAGTTCTGTAAAAGTGGACTTTGATGATGAGGTCATGGCTCTTCTAATCTTGTGCTCATTGCCAGAAAGTTGGAACGGCTTGGTCATGGTTGTAAGTAACTCTGTCTCTAGTTTAAATACTTTAAAATTTTATGATGTTGTTGGTGTTATCCTTAGTGAGGAAATGCGATGGAAAATCATAGGTGAGACATCAGGAAATGCGACGGAAAATCACAGGTGAGACATCAGGAAATGCGTTGAACATGGAGAACAGGGGAAGACAAAAGGATAGAGGAAAGGGTTTCGAGAACCGTTGGAATTCTAGGAAGGGCAGATCCAAATCCAGACTTGGAAAGATAGAGTGTTGGAATTGTGGGAAGAAAGGACATCTGAAGAAAGACTGCAGAGCTCCAAAGAAACAAAGAGATGGACACTAGGAGAGAAATCAGAAAGCAAATGTAACAGGTGATGTGTTACAAGATGCTTTGATTCTTTTTGCAGATAATATTTCTGAGTCTTGGGTAGTAGATTTAGGGGCTTCATTTCATGCCACAACCCATAGGAAACTTTTTCTAGATTATGTCCAAGGTGATTTTGTACAGGTTCATTTGGGTGACGATGCACCATGCAAAATTGTTGGAATGGGAAAGGTAAAAATAAAGCAACGCAATGGAAACCAATGGTTTGTGAAAGAGGTAAGACATGTTCCAGATTTAAGGAAAAATCTAATTTCAACAGGGAAGTTGGAAAGTGAAGGTTGTATATCCATATTTACAGATAAGACGTGGAAGGTCATTAAAGGATCATTGGTGATAGCGAAAGGAGAGAAGGTAGGTACATTGTATTTATGTACTGGTAATACTGACTCTTCTATCTCTTTAGCTTCTACAGGAGTGGATACAACACTGTGGCATCATAGGCTTGGACACATGAGTGAGAAGGGGATGCAAATACTTCACAAAAGAAATTTGTTGCCAAATCTTAAACAAATTGATTTGGACTTCTATGAGCATTGTGTTTATGGAAAACAAAAGAGAGTCAGATTTCTCAGAGTCGGAAAAGAAAAGAAGAGTGAAAGGTTAGATCTTGTGCATACATATGTATGGGGACCATCTTAGGTATCATCTCTTGGTGGATCTCATTATTATATTACTTTTATTGATGATGCAACTAGAAAAACTTGGGTTTATTGCATTCGACAAAAATC
>ML807363.1:114082-164758 GCA_009831015.1 Picea engelmannii
GGATATGGTGTTAATGATTTTGGTTATCGCTTATGGGATTATGAAAATAACAAAATCATTAGGAGTAGAGATGTCATATTCAATGAGAAGGTCATGTACAAAGATCAGTTGCAGGGAAAGAAACAGGAAAAAGAAAAACGAGAATACACAGTGCTTGATGAGATCACTGAAAAAGAAATTACAAAGGAACCAAAAAATAAAAATGTACAACAACAGGAGAAGCAGGTACCTCAAACACCTGCAAGTGTTGTTAGAAAATATACCAGGTTAAGTATCCCCCAGGTTAAGTTTATCTTGGAGTTGGAAAAGATACACACTAGCCGGAATCCTGCAAACATGTTAACAAAGGGAGTAACCAGAGAGAAACTGAGTTCCTGCTCAGTTTTAGTTGGTCTTCAAGAATGAAGATGAAGATGAGAAATTTGCCAGGTCCAATAAGGTTCAGAGTCCAGCATATACAACAGCGGTGGAGTTGTTGAGATCAGTCTCCAAGTGGGAGATTGTTGGTTGTGGATCCTGATTATCTTCCTGATTCAGAGGTCTTTTACTTTCAACTATGTTTATACCCCATGAAGTATTTACACCCCAGAAGTATGTACACTCTTCCATGCGGGGGAGTGCAGAGGGGGGGTACCCCCTCTATGGGGTCCAGGGGGGATATCCCCCCAGCTGGGGGGTCTGGGGGCAAGCGGGCCCTCGAAGGAAAAATTGCCTTGTAAATGTGTATTGTAATTTCATTGTAAATCTGGACCGTTCATTATAAGGTCATAGATCTAATGATAGAGATTATGTTAGGGTTTTTTGCCCTAGAAGGAAACCCTCTTTTATGAGGGAAATGTATTGCGGCTATGGTTGATGGTGAATATTGTATTAGAGACTGTGAGAGAAAGAAGAGGAAGTTACAATGGGTTTTTCTGTAGGTTGTATCCCTTCATATGCTGGATAATAATAAAGGAAGGACCTGGCAATTTCTCTAGTGGACGTAGCCCACACTGGGTGAACCACGTAAATCTGTGTCTCTCTTGTATTATGTATCTTCTGTGTTTTGTTTCCACATTTGTTTTATTTTATTGCTCTGTAGTCATGTTTTTCTAACACATCTCAGGAAAGAAAGGTTCCCTAGGGGAACATATAACAAGATGAAAATGAAGAAGATAGGACCCTGTAAGATATTGAGGAAGTTTGATGAAAATTCCTATGAGATTGAGCTGCTAGATGATGTGGGAATATCACCCATATTCAATGTCTCAGACCTGTATCCTTAGAGGAAATATGACACAAAAAGATCAGCAGATCAAGAAAAGATTAAGTGGGAAAGTAAAATGCTCATAGCAGAAAGACCACAGATGGAGAAAATTGTTGATCAGAGGATTGGCAAGAAGACCAGGAGGAAGACTTGTTTTGAGTATCTGGTCAAGTGGAAGGGGCACCCAATAGAAGATGCCAGTTGGGAAAATGAATATGCTATCAAGAAGCATGGAAATTCAGTGCAGGAGCTCATGGATAGGAGTCCATGATTTTTTTGTCAAGGGGAGTATGATGCAGGAGCATCGATGTCAAATGCATGGATAAAACCTATCAACGTCAAGGAATATGTACGAGATATGAACGTTGGCCATTACAACAGATATTTTGGAGATCCCCTTAACTCAGAGCCGTAATTAATCTTTTGAGGCATGCTTGAATTCAACAGGAAAATCACGAAGGAATGCTTGAATGATTACGAGCGAAGTAGGAGATTCCAATCTGGCTCTGGAATGCGACTAATCCAAGATAGTCATTAGGATAAGTTGTAGAGTAGACAAGTAGATAGGGCAAGCCCTAAGAGCCTCTGATAAATAGAGGTTTTGTATTCCCGAATGAGGCTAGTCAATTAGGAAGTTAGATGCATAGTTGCAGAGCAGCAAGTTAGGAGGATATTTTCCGAGTTTTCAGTTTTTGGTTTTAATCACAATTGTAATAATTTTCTCTTATGAATAGAACAGAGGAAAATTGATCCAATGTATGGTGTGAACATTGTTTACGATTATCTTTATTTTTGTTTTCATAAGTGAATAAATGGATCTCATATGAGTAGATGAGACTGTGAATGTGAGGAGAAGTTTCAATTGTTTCTCTTCCATTGAAGTAGTGCAAGGTGTGCACATAGAAACACAAGGAGTGTGTTGACAAGATCTATCTCGATTCCGAAGCTCAGAAGAGATAACACAAAACTTTCTCTTTGCAAGGAGTGCAAAGAGACTGGTGCAAGGTGTGCACAGTCGTCCACAAGAATCCAAACCTTGCGTGAAGATCTGGGGCAAGGAGTGCACATATACGAGATTTGACTAAGTGTCGAAGGGACTTTACAAGAAGTCGAAGAACTAGAAAGGAGAACGCAAAGAGGGCGAGAGGAATTTCTCTTCGAGAAATCCCAAGGATCTGAGCTATCGAATCCCTGAAACAAAAGGAGTGCACGTGAAGTCGAAGTCTTTAAAAGACCAAGCTCAGGAGGGGTAACACTTTTTCATAGGTGTTAAGGAGGTCCAAGAATCAAACTTTTCAAAGGAGCAAAGGTTCGAAACCTTTGAACACCCAGAAAACCCTCTAAGTCTGAAAAAAGTGTAAGCACAAAGGAGGAGATATCTCAGTCATTTGATCTGAACGCTAGAGAATCAAAACCATCCATTAGGAAGGACATGTGGTGAACAATCAACGTTTCGATGACTTTCACTTGGAAGACATCAAAGGTAGAGTCGTAAAAACTCACGAGGTGTGGAATCGCGACTTGATCTGATCCATTGGACCTAAGAGAGATCTGGACCACTGGTTATCCAGAGAAAAATCATCGACATTTTTGGGAATGAAAGACCTGAGGTGATATGACTCTCGACTTCACTAAACGCGAAGTCCCAAAAACATCATGACTGTCGAGTCGAGGGAGGATCTAGAACATCAGACCCAAAACATTGGGGTTTTGGCTATCAGGAGAATGAAGGCAAGGAGACTCCAAAGTCGCGAAACACGAAACACCGACTTGATCGTAGTCGTCGGTCAAGGGGATAGCTGGATCGTAGATCTCGGGTCACCGTGATTTCGGGTATCAGGGGAATGGAGGCAAGGAGACTCCAAATTCATGAAACATGAAATGTCGACTTGATCACATCCATCGGTCAAGGGGATAGCTAGACCATAGATATCGAGTCATCACGATTTAGGCTATCAGGAGAACAGAGGCAAGCTGACTCCAAAGTCGTGAAACATGAAACGCTGACTTGATCGCAGCCGTAGGTCAAGGGTATAGTTGGACTGTAGATCTCGGGTCATCTTGATTTTGGCTATCGGGGGAACAGAGGTAGCAGAATTCGCAGAGTCGTGAGACACGAAATCGCGACGCACTTCTCACTCAAGCATGTGGTCATCGCCAGTGGTCACAAGGGAGAAAGGGCTTAGCAGAGAAGAGCTAGCGCCTGTTTGGTGTCGAGATTGGAACAATGCTCAGGAGAAGGTTTGTGGGTCTCATACGACCTTCAATATTAGAGAAAGGACATGTGTAAGTGGATTTTGGGTCTAGCAGAGGCCTGAAGAGTCAATCAGAATCAATTTCTTGATCGATCCTAAACCAGGAGGTCGTGCAGCCCTTAGGAGAGAAGGGGGGTATGCATCAGAGGGCTTCTATTCCTTTCTCGTCATTGCATTTTCCTTCTTTCCATGCCACTTCCTTTTTTCCTCTTTCCTTGAAGACAATTCCCCTGATACACCAACACATGTTTTCCCTACTTCAATGTATGTTTCTTGAATAGAAACCTCATCAAGATTAGTTGGTCCAAACATGAATACAATGTTTCAAATATGTGCAGGTAAACCTCCTATATAATTCATAAGAGTTTCTTAGGTATGTAAATGAATATCTAACATCAATCCCATTTTACAAAAGCCATCTGTGTGTTCTTTCATTGTTTGTCCTCTTCTTACTTTTAAAGATTCTCATTCAATTAATGATTTCTCTTTATAACCCAAAGGATAGAATTTCTTTCTAAGTGCAGAAATAAAACGTTTCCATAATGGAAATACATTACCCACTTGTTGCATTCCATTTTGCAACTTTCTTTGCCACCAAATGAGTGTTGTGCCTGCAAATCTCAATGATGCCAATTTGATTTGAGTGGCTTCATTCTTGATATGTTGCACACTGTAATAAACCTCCATCTGCCTGATCCAATTATCAAGTTTCTTTGCATTAACTTCACCATCATATATAGGTAATTCGAATTTCACATCAAGTTTTAATAAAGTCATTTCATTCTTATGTTTATGGACATGTTTCTTTGCGGTGCTTTTAGAACTTGAACTTGAAGAAGAAGGAGAAGAAGGAGGTGAATATGGAGGTGAAGGAGGAATTTGAGGAGAATCCTCTCCTTGTTCACTGTTTCCCTTTGAAGATTCACCCAAATTTGGTCTCTTCCATTCCAAGTAATCTTCATACAAAACCTTCATCATTTTTGACATGGCGAAGAAAGTTTTTCAAAACTCTTTCTCATCCTGAGAAAGTCCCTCTTTCAAAGCCATCTTCTCGCTTTGAGAAGTTCTATTTCTAAATCCAATCAATGGATTCTCTTCAAAACTCTCACCTTAACCATGATGTATCTTTTCCCTGGTTAACATGCAAAACTCAAATCCAAACATCAACTAGCTCTGATACCACTTGATCTGAAAAGATCTTTTAAATGACAATGGTTGAGTTATTATGCATGTGTTTATTAACCATTTAGGAAGCTGAATGAAAGAGGAAGAATTAAAGAATAAACATCACATCCATATGCACATATACCGATATGAAATAAAGCAATAAGAACAATAAACCATAGAACACCAAAGTGATAACAAAGTTCGACAATCTCGCCTACGTCTCTGGGCCTTTGTCTTAGTGGGTGAGGCTTTCTTATTTCTGTTCTAAGCTTTAAAATGGCATCACAACAGTGCCAAAAGGTTACAAAACTGATTTGGTCTTGTTCTACCAAATCTCTAGAACCCAATAAAATAAACGACACTGAAATCAGATGACCGGAGCTCCCAAAAATGGCCCACAAAGGTGCGCTCATCAATAGCTTCCCTGCATAAAAATGGCTTTGGCTTGGAAAATATTCAGCATAAACCTACTCTAAATGTCCTCTCATGGCCTCAAGAAGACCTGGTTTATATAGATCTAAATTTGGTAACCATCTCCCAACTTCCCCCCAAGATCTGGCCTCATAAAGGGCCCAATATCCCCCAATAATGACCAAAATCTCCAAAAACAAGCCTAAAATCCATAAAAGATCATATTATAAGGTTTAAAAACCACTTCTGCAAATATATTGGGGTGAAACCCCCTATTTACTAACTCCTGGTCATATTGGCCCGCTCCAGGTGTCTATGGGCTAACCCCTGCGCGTTGGCCGCCCTTAACAAACGACTTTGGGTCATATGTGGAAGGCCTAGAACCATAGTCTTTTAGCCATGCACCATTAGTTATAAGCCCCCGACAAACAAGCCCACAGTTTAGCACCTTGGTCGGTGGGCTAGATCGATCGACCGGGTACTAACCCATATAAAACACACCAAACAACGAAGCCTGGGGCATATGGTTATAACTCCCATGCAAGTAAAGGAATCAAGAGCCAACGGTCCATTTAATACACTCATGCCACACAAAAAGGGTAGTGGTTACATTGCAGGTCTTGTGGTAAGTGTTTACGCCGAGGGTTGGGGCTAGGCCCCAGCCCTAACTCCGTCTGGAACTACAAATATTCAACTTTAAATATAATGTTTGCCCCTTGTATATCAAGTAACATACGCGGGTGAGTTGGCTAGCCCGACCCTGCCAAACCCTTAGCATGGTCGGAGGTCATGCGTTCGACTCCCCAGGAGTCATATAAATTTTGCAACAATATCATCCAACCAATGGGTGCCATGTGGCAACCCATGTTTGGGCCACATGGCACCTCACCATTCGCCTAAAACAATGCCACGTGTCAACCGTTGACTGGTCCAACTGTCTGCCTCTTCCATGTCATATGCCACATAAGAATTGTATGAATGAGCCACGTGTCACCCTTGCAGTGGTGACATGTGTCACTCCCTGATTTTTCCACCTGTCTATCCATGTCAGGAGTCGGTATGCCCAATCACCGTGCCACGTGTCAGTCCGTATGCCCAGTCACTGTACGATTAGTTGCCACATGTCACCTCCAGACACTACCATGTCAACACCAATTGTGCCTTCCACATTAGTTGTACAACCATACGACCTGTACAGTCAGCTGGCACGTGGCATTGTATGGACTGTACAATCATCATTTTTTGTGCCTGTTTGGCAAAACGAATAGATCACCATATCAGGAGCATACGACGTCCGTTTGAGCTCGTTCAAGTTGTGTTGGGTTCGTATTGATGAGGCCTACATACACACCCGTTTTGAAGACATTATGAGAACTTTTATTTTTAGGCCTTTTTGAGCCCCATCAAGCTCCTGTATCCAATTTTGGATCAATTGTAGATTGATGTCAAAACTTAGTGATTGATGTCAACCCTTGGAGAAATTACAGTAGTGAATTCCAGTAGCACAAAGTTTTTGGTAATGGACCCAAGGTTGTTTCATGTATATTGGTACGAGTTTTAATATATTTGAAGGTAAGACTATTCTATATGGATAGTACATGACATGCCATTTCCGGTGGTATGTGGAACGTCACATAACTGCTCATAGTTAGAGAGTTATGGCCATGTGAAGTTGGAGAACCCTCATGAGTCATCTAGAAGCCCCAAAAGGTCAAAGTAGTCAAAGTGGTATAAGAGATTTTAGAAGGTAAATAATAAAGTGAATGATGGGTGTACTATAATTCAAAGTGAATACAAAATAAATTATTTAAATAACAAAGTTGATGGAGAAATTACTAAGTTGACAAGTGGTTAGAAGTGGGTTAACCCTAAAATAAAGAAAGTGGGTTAATATGGTTAAAAGGTAACCCCTTGAGGAATCTACATAAAAGTATAAATAAGAGGCAAGGCTCTCTCATTTTAATCACACTTGAGCATATTGAATATCTAAGCCAAATTTCAGAGGGAAGGTGAAGTAAAGAAGGTCGAAATTCAAGGGAGGATAAATTCTTTTGATGATTCTTTCTAAGGTTGTCTGGACAGGTTATTCATACAGGTTTGGTGCATGTTTGATGCACTTGTTCATGGTACATGTTGAGGTACAACTTGGTGCATGTTTGAGGCACTTGTTTATGGTACATGTTAATTACAGGTTGTTTGGTACAGGTTGGTGCATGTTTGATGCACTTGTTTATGGTACATGTTGATTACAGGTTGATGCATGGTTCAAGTTATTGGTACATGTTGTTTGGTGTAGGTTGATTGGTACAAGTTTACAACAGTATATATCACAGTGATAGTGTGACAATGGTTCCATCATTCTACTTATACGTCAGGGCAGTTGGACGGGGAAAGAACATGTGGTTGTAGCCACCTTTCAGTTGTATCTGGAGAACATAGGGGGTTGTATCCTCCTTCTAGTTGTAGACACCTTCCAGTTGTAGTCGGAGAACATAGGGGGTTGTAACCTCCTTTTGGTTGTAGCCAGAGAATTGGGGAGTTGGAGATTCCCTCAGGTTGTAGCCTGAGAAACTAGGGGGTTAGAGCCTCCTTCTAGTTGTAGCTGGAAAACAAAGGAAGTTGGTGCTTCCAATGAATGTAATTCTTAAATACATATAAGAAAAAACATTATGTGGTTTTCTCCTGGTTTGGGTTTCCACATAAAACACTGGTGTACTATGTATGTGTGTGATTGCTCATTTTTTCATTGTTTATTTACTCTGCAACTATTAGATGATAATGCTACATTGATATAACACTTGCATTTGATCGTGAAAAAGGATTATATTGCTCTATTATTGATTCACCCCCCTCTCGGTAATCCAACAATTGGTATAAGAGCGGGTTCCTTCAGGAAACCATTTAACCACTGGAAGGAGATCATGGATTATTTTGAGAATGGACTACCAATGTTTAATGGTCAGAATGGTTTTAAGTATGAGATGTGGAGCAGAAGGACGAAAGTATTTTTACAGGCACAGGGAAATTATATTTGGCTATTAGTTGTTACAATATATGATAGTTCAAAAAGGGAAAAGACTGCAACCAAGAATGAATTGAAGAAGAATAACAAAATAACAATGGATTTCATCTGGGAAGGATTACCTAATCCGGTAAGAGAAAAGGTTAGTAAATGTTCATCAACCAAAGAACTTTGGGATAAGTTACATGACATATATTCTTCACCCATCACAGATTAAGAAAATGCCAAAGAAGATGTAGATACATATCAAGAAGAATTATGTTCACCATGTCAAACAGATTCATAAGATGAAGAGTACATAATCACTAGAGGTATGTTGTTTTTATTTAATTGTGAAAAACATGGACATCTTGAAATAGAATTCCATGAAGGAAATGAGACAAAAAAACTAATTGAAAAGGCAGACAATTATGAAGCATAATTGATTAGTGCTTTAGATGAACTAAGAGAAGAAAACAAGTCACTCAAGAAAGAATTGATGAAACAAAAGGAAAGTGTTCACATTTTTTAAGAAGCCCAACAGGTCATCGAGAACTTAAGAACTTAGCTAGAGGAAGCCAGAAAGATCGAAGAAAATGTTGAATATCAAAAGAAGTATTTGGAAGACAACATAGAAGAACATAAGGAAGAAGGAAAAATGAGAGAGAAGATATTGACATATCATCTTAAGGAAATAACTAACGATCTAAACCATCTTGAGGCAGAGTTTGGTCAATAAGAGAAAGGACTTGAAGAAGAAACAATCACATTAAAAAATCAGCTTGAAGAAGGAAAAAGAACAAAAGAATTCATGAAGTCTCAGATAATGAATAAATAAGAAGAGGTTGAGAAGCTTAAAGAAGAAGTTGTCACATTGATAAGTAAAATCGTCAAGCTCAACAAGAACGTTGAAGAGATAGAAACATCCACAAGTTATAGAGAATTAAGAGAAGCACTCAAGGTTGCTAGAAAAGAAGAATGAAGAAAATAGAAAGAGTTATGCAAAAGTACTCAAAGGAAGGAATCATGGTCAACCAAAATCTAAGAAAACTATTGAAGATACATCTTCAATAAGACCATTGATGTTCAAGCAACAAAGAAGCTTTAATCATGATCATGATCAATCAAGGAAGAAATTCAGAAGGACTACACCACAAAGAAGACCATTCACTCTTAGGTATGCAAATTTATTTTATGGTCATTGTTTTTATTGTACTAATTTTGGACATAGGGTTGCAGATTGCAAGGATTATAAAAGAAATGTTCAAGCAAGAAGTGCATATGTGGCCCCACGTAACATTGAATGTTAAAAATTTCATAACTATGGACACATAGCTAGTGATTATAGAAGCATGATCGATACTTTCATGAAAGAGAACACTGATATCAGATACAAGAAAGTATGGATAAGAAAACATGAAGAACAAGTGAACAAATACTAGGTCCCAAAGATCACAAGATTGACAATAAAACGAGATGAAGAAAATTATACAAAGAAAAAGAAAGATGTCAGATACATAAAGGTTTGGAAAATAATTGAAAGAAAATAAGGACGGGTAAATAAGGAATAGGTTCAAGAGATTGTACTTTCAGTCATTGTAGTGAAAGAACAGACAGAAAGAAAGAAGTCAGAGCTCAAAGAGATGACGAATCTACCAATGAAGATGATGATGAATACACATCGGAGCAAGAATTGTTCTGAGCCATTCAGCTTAGAGACTCCCAGGTAATATGAATATTAGATAGGGGGAGTCTATGCAATAGTTGTGACATACCAAAGAACCATCCTTCGAGAAGCTTGTAGAGTTTGAGAAGACATATTCAGAGCAGTCAATTAGCAGAAGTATAATTTGATAGATTGATCAATACTTCATGATAGTATAATGATAAATGTGTCAACATTATGGACAATTGCGCAAGTAGAGTCTTGGACAGTATGGAAATAGATGGATTCGTAAGAACACTTAGCAGGTTTCGAAAAATATATGACAGTGGACGACGGAATGGATTCATAGATTGGTTCAGAGAGTGGTTCAGAGACAAAGGAACATTATCATAATGGATGATAATTACACAGGAAATGGCTCTAACAATGCTAATGGATTCCAAATTGATAGATATTTTTTGGACATGTGCAGTGCATACAACAGTTCACATTCAAAACAAAGTAATGCTCATAAACAATAATGAAAAAACTCCCTACGAACTATGGAAATGAAGTGCAGACAACAACCTCTACATCAAGGTAACTCAAGGTAGTATTTTATTAATTGAAATTTATGTTGATGATATTGTTTTGGAAGTACTAATGACAGGTTAAGCCAGAATTTTGCAAAGGATATGCATAATGAATTTGAAATGTCATTACTTGGAGAACTATCCTTCTTTCTAGGTATTCAGATATGTCAAAGCAACCAAGGAATTTGTATTTCTCAAAATAAGTATATCAGAGAAATGCTAAAGAGGTTCGGAATGGAAGATTGCAAACCAGTTACCACTCCTATGCAAACCAGTTGAAAGTTGAGAAAAGATGATGATTCAAAGTCTATAGACCAGAGGCAATACAGGTCAATGATTGGTAGCTTACTATATGTGGCATGATCCAGACCAGTTGTAATGCATGCAGTTGGACAGGTGGCACGATTTCAAGCAACACCAAAGGAATCACATGTATTACTAGTGAAGAGGATTTTCAGATATCTCAAAGGAACAAAAGAGTTTGGATTATGGTATCCAAAAGGAAATTATCTATCACTTATTTCCTACATAGATGCAAACTGGGTAGGTTGCATTGATTACTGAAGAAGCATCGGTGGAGCAACGTTCTACTTGGGTGAGTGTTTAGTATCTTGGCTAAGCAAGAAACAATCATCAATATCCTTATCTACATCCAAGGCAGAGTATATTACAACAACAACATGTTGTACACAGGTTCTATAGATGAAACAAACTTTGACAGATATACAGGTTGAGTATGATGAGCCCATTCCAATCTATTGTGATAATACAAGCACCATCAATATCTCAAAGAACTCGATGATGCACTCTAAGACGAAGCACATTCCAATGAAATCTCACTTTCTACGGGAACAAGTTGCAAAGAAGAACATCAGAGTTGAATATGTGGGAACAAAATAACAAGTGGCATACATCTTTACAAAGCTGCTTCCATGGGAAGCATTTGAGTATCTTCGCCAGAGACTAAGAGTAGTTTCTACTCCAAAATGAATGCTTTTGAATGCTTATCTTATATGTCTTAGATGTACACGAGGAAGTACCATAAATAGGACAATTCAGGTCTTGCATTTATGGGCTTCTTCACTTGGATTTCGGGGCTTCTTCTCTTGGATTTAGGGGTTTCTTTACTAAGATTTAGGGGCTTCTTCTCTTGGTTTTAGGGATTCTTCAAGGCTCCATTTGTGTACATATCAAAGTGGGCATGTAGAAATAAACACATGTCATCTTATCCTGTGAGGGCCATGCTTAAAATATATGACATAAGGGGACCACTTTGGATTTAGATACACTTATGTCAAGGCTCCTTCAAGCTCTTCAAGGCTTCTTCAAGTGGACACATCATCATCAGTTTTAGGGGATTATGGGATTTTTTTTAGGGCTTGATCTAAGGTTGACATCAATGAAAATCAATTTTCCAACAATATCAAGAGCTTAGGGAAATCGAATATGAGCTCAATAAGTTATATGCCACGAATTTGAGGAATATTTCCTCTATTTATGATCCAGAGAAGTGTCATTCCCTAAAATCGTTACGATCCAAAATTCAGATTGATGATGAGAAAAGATCGAGACTAAAGAGTAGAGATATTTGGATAGCTGTCAGGGATCAAAAACATTTTTTTTTCAAAAGTACACCAATCATTCAAAAAGTTACAATACTATCTAAGAGCTTAATGATGCTAACAGAAGTAAGGTAAGGGGATTTGCTAATTTGGAATCTCTGGGAATGAACCACTTTGGGGCGTTGTTCAAGGAACCAAAATAAGTGAAAAAGGGGGAAGTTCTCCAACTTATCTCTTATTTTCTGAGGTTGATTGATGATGAGGATAATCATGCTCTATACAATGAGGTCTCTAAACTATAATTACTGGCTAAAATTTCCTCCTTTAAAAGAGACAAGATCTCTGGGTTGGATGACTGGTCTGTTGAATTCTTCAAAGAATTTTTTGATCTCATTGGGGATGACCTTCTTCGTGTCGTGGAAGAGATACGACATATAAAAAAATGTGCATTATCAATTCAACCTTTATATAAGTTATTCCCAAACTAGATTACCCCACCGCTTTTGATGATTTTCATCCAATTTCCTTTACAAAATTATCGCTAAGGTTATTGCGATCACAATCAAACCTATCTTATCAAAGGTTATTTATTCTGAATATTTTTGGTTCTTAAAGGGGAGGTTTATCCATGAATCCATTGGTTTGACACATGAAGGTATGCATACAATTAAAACTCAAAAGTGTTCAGTCTTGGTCATAAAAATTGACCTTTCAAAATCCTATGATCGTGTTTCATGAATTTATCTCAAATCATTGCTCCTTATACTGGGTTTGGTATTCCTTTGGTTAATTGGATTATGTGTCGTGTGAATTCTATTCCTTTCATTGTTCTTATCAACAAATCGTCTTCATATTTCTTCAAACCCACTCAAGGGTTGTGACAATGCTTCCCCATTTACCCATATTTATTTTTACTGGTCACCGATGGGCTCAACCAAACAATCGTAGAGGCCAAACAAACTAATAAAATAGGAGTTAAGTTGGGAAGGACGAAACATATTACCCATTTTCTCTTTGTGGATGATATTGGATTTGTTTTGTGAAGCTACAAGTATGATTATAAATGGTAATAAATATGTTATTTAATTTCTGTTAGGAAATGAGGAACACTTCCACACTAAACCTAGCATAAGAGAGGAAGAAATATTTAAACAAGAAATTAAATGACAAAGAAAACACACAATACACAAAGATTTTACCCTAGAAACCCAAACGTGAAAACCAACATTCCTTGAGCGTTTTACTCTCTTGTTGTCTTATTCATTCAAAATAAAAGGTTACATGCCTAACCATGGTCTACACCTACGCCACAATTAACATCATACATTCTTTCTTTGCACAAGAACAACCCTATAGCCAATTCGGCTTACATATGCATGACCAACAACCTCTACGATTATTGATTATTCATTAGCTTTTTACAACATTACAACATGCCTTCTTTATAGGATTTATAGTAGGAAAAAACCTAAAGAAAAGGCACCCAAATATGGTTATATATACACACATATCATTGGCTAAAAATCCCGTGAATCTAGGGATTTTGTTGTAGTCGACTACCAAGTCAGATTACCAGTCGACTATTAGTCGACCTTCATTCGATCTTCAGTCAATTTCCACGTGCCTGCCTGTTTACCTCTTGTCAGTTGACCTTTTCGACTTATTTTCGATATCTTCGAATTTGAATTTACCCGGACGAACCACCTCGACCTTTGAATTGTTGTCGATATCTTCAAATTCGACTTTACCCAGTCGAACCACCTCGACCTTTGACTTTCTATCAATTTCTTCGACTTCGACTATCAGTTGATCTACCCCGACTAGAATTTCACTGCAAAGAATATAACAACCCAACATTATCCCACTTGTTGTTTTCTTTGTTTAAATCGGTATATCTTTGAACTCTCATTCATAGACCTAGGGTAGAAATTCCCATTTCCTCTCTGCACCAAGATAACTTCACAACACTCATAGACTTGGTGAAAGACTCTGTTATGTTTTTGAATGTGTCTACTTTCTCCAGCAACACCTTATTGTTTTCCACCATGTCTCTCATGAAATGGTATTATACATCAATGTGCTTAGTCTTAGAATGGTAAGTTGGGTTCTTTTCCAGAAATATTGCGCTTTTAATGTTGCAACTTATCTTCATAGCTCTCTGCTCAAACCCGATTCCTGAACATAGCCTTTGTAACCACACTGCTTCTTTACTTCCATGAGTGGCTTCCATGGATTTTTCTTCTATTGTTGACAAGGCTACGACCTCCTGTTGCTTACTCATCCAACTGATTTCTCCACTGAACATCTTGAACACATATCCACTGGTCGACCTTCGTTGATCCATATCTCCAACCCAATTGACATCAACAAATCCATATAATTTTACTTCACTGTCATATCCAAATTTTCCTTGGTAGAATATAGAATAATCTTTTGTGCTACACAAATACCTGATTACTCTCTTGACAATTGTTCATTGCTCCTTCCTAAGTGTCGACATGTATCTACTTAACACTCCCACTGCATGGGAAATGTCTGGTCGAGTGCATACCATCGCATACATTAGACTATTGAAAACACTTGCATAGGGAGAATGTGTTGTGTCCTATATCCCCTCATATGTCCTTGGACACTGTTCAATAGTTATCCTTTCTCCCATGGGAATTGGCACCTTCATAGGTTTGCAATCCCGCATGTTGAAATGTTTCAAGACAATTTCAACATACTTGTTTTGATTCAACCAAAGTTTTCTAGCTGCTCTATCTCTCTTGATCTCCATTCCCATAATGAAGTTCATTACACCGATATCCTTCATGTCTAACTTGGAGGAAATATGCTTCTTCACCACCTTTATTGCATTCATGTTGTTTCCAATCAACAACATGTCATCAACATACAATGCTACATATATGAAATTCCCACCTTATTCTTTGGAATATATACAACGATCAACCTTGCTTCTCACAAACCCCAAACTAAGGATGTTTGTGTCAAACTTTTGGTACCACATAGTTGGTGATTGCTTTAGACTATAAAGGAATATTTTTAGTTTGCAAACCAAATCTTTCTTTCCCTTTGCTACAAATCCTTTAGGATGTTTCATGTAGATTTCTTCTTCCAGGTCCCCATGTAGGAATGTTGTCTTTACATCCATCTCTTCCATTTCTAGATCAAATGTTGTAGCCAGAGAAATAAGTACTCTAATGGAAGTTAATTTTGCAACAAGGGAAAAAATCTCACCGAAGTCGACTGCTTCGACTTGGGAACATCCTTTCGCTACCAGTCAAGCTTTGAATTTCCATACTTGACCTATTGCATTCATATTCTTCTTGAATACCCATTTTATACTAACATTATTTCTTCCACTAGGTGATTTGACTAAGTCCCATGTGTCATTCTTGTGCAAGGATCCCATCTCTTCAACCATGGCATCCTTCCAAATTTTTCCCTTTGCTGAGTCGACTGCCTCCCTGAACGACTTGGGCTCATCGTCGATGGAAGTTAACATGAATGCATAATGTAATTTGGGTGGAATATACCTTTTAACTAGTTTTCTTACTCTTTTTGACCTCCTTACAACCGAGGTTGGTTGTTCCACCTCTTCTTCTGATTCAGTCGACTCAATCTAAGTCATCTTCTTCATTCCTCAGTTCAAACCACACCTTCTGTGAATTATTCTTTGTTTGAACAATTTGTTTAGTATCAGACTTACTTGCAACTTATCTGAAGGCCACATCTTGACTATACACTATTTTCCTTGATGCACGATCCCATATCTCATATCCTTTCATTCCTTCTTTGTATCCAATGAAAATACACTTGTCTGCCTTCTTTTTCAGCTTACTCCTCTTTTCCTTAGGAACATGCACAAATCCATCACAACCAGACACTTTGAGATGTGAGACTAAAGGCTTCTTACAAAACCATACCTCATGTGGAGTCATGTCGACTAGTGCCGACGAAGGAGAACTATTCAATAAATATTTTGCAGAGTCGACTTTCTCCACCTCGAATTCTTGTGCGAGCCCAACACCACTGAGCATGCTCCTTGCCTTGTCCATCAATGTTCTATTCATTCTCTCAACAAATCCATTTTGATGTGGGGTATATGGTGTGGTATTTTGGTGTGCTATGCCACATTTCTTGTAGAACTGATCAAATTCCTTTCCAGAAAATTCACCACCATTGTCAGTTCTCAACACCTTAATATTATTCTTTGTCTGGTTTTCTACAAGAGACTTAATGTTAGAAAAATAGGACTGTGGAGCAATAAAATAAAACAAATGCGGAAACAAAACACAGAAGATACACAATACAAGAGAGACACAAATTTACATGGTTCACCCAGTGTGGGCTACGTCCACCAGAGAAATTGCCAGGTCCTTCCTTTCTTATTATCCAACAAATGAAGGGATACAACCTACAACAAAACGTGTTGTAACTTCCTCTTTTTTCTCTCACAGTCTCCTCTCTCAGAATACAATACTTGCCATAATGCATAGCCGCAATACATTTCCCTCATAACAGAGGGTTGCCTTCTAGGGAAAAAAACCCTAACATAATTTCTATCGTTAGATCTACGACCTTATAATGAACGGTCCAGATTTACAATGAAATTACAATATACATTTACAAGGCAATTTTTCCTTCGGGGTCTTCGCCCCCAAAACCCCCAACCGGGGGGATAGGCCCCCGGGACACCGCAAAGGGGGTACCCCCCCCTGCACTACCCCGCGTGGAAGAGTGTACATACTTCTGGGGTGTAAAGTCTTCATGGGGTATAAACACGACTAAAAGAAAGGACCTCTGAATCAGGAACATAATCAGGCTCCACAACCAACACTTAAAATCTTTGAATTTCTCAAAAACCTTTTCTTTCTTCCTCAGGAAATATATCCATGTCTTCCTGGAAAAATCATCTATTAAGGATACATAATACAAGGATCCACCAAGTGAAGGAACTGAAATAGGGAAAAACCCATCACTATGAACCAATTCTAGAATCCCCTTTGCCCTTGTTGCTCCAGATGGGAACCTCACTCGCATTTGTTTTCCTTATATGCAATGTTCACAAAATTCGACTTCTAAATTACATTCAGGAAAATCTTCGACCATACCTTTGTTATACATAGCTTGAAGTCCCTTTTCTCTAATATTTCCATCCTCTCGTGCCATAGCATGGTCGAGTGGACTTTATGATGACTTGTCGAGTTGGTTTGAATTGAATCATCCTGAGTAGAGTCGAGTCAATTCGAGTAGAATTTGAGTCGACTTCAGGAACAATGATTCTGTTGCATCCAGTCGAGTTGACACTTCCTAATAACTTGTATAGGGTTCCAATCTAAACTCCTTTCATTAAGACCATTGCACCTATGTCCATTTTGCATGAATCCTTCTGAAATAGAGTGTGCACCCCTGCATCACTCATCTTGCTGATAGATATCAAGTTTATTTCCAAACCCATAATGTGTAGCACACCTGGAAGGGTTATCCTCCTCCCATCCTGTAGTGTCAATTGAGCTCTTCCTCGTCCGACAATTTTATTTGTTGAGACGTTGTCCCCCTAAAACACATCTCCTCCATATTGTTCATATTCGTAGAACCATTCTCTATGTGGTGTCATATGATAGGATGCTCTTGAGTCGATCAACCAAACATCCTGATTTGACTATGTACTGTTCAATGCCAGGTACACATCACCTCTCTTATCTAGATTCGTCTTTCTCTTGGTCAATTACTTCTCATCGGATCCTGTACTGAATTCCATTGCCTTAGAATTGCAGTCTCTTTTGTAATTCCCAAATTTACCATATTTCTAGAATCTTCTTGTCGATTGAACATGGGATTTAGATCTACCCTTTGACTTAGACTTTCTATTAGAGAATTTGCCTTTATCTTTGTCAATCGGTTGACCTCTCACCACTAATGCATATTTAGTCGATCCTTCCATGTTCTTCCTTCTAATTTCCTATGAAAGTAGAGATGCAACCATGTCTTATAGAGTTAATGTGGTTGTATTACTCCATATAGCCATGACTAAGCTATCCCAAGAGTCTATCAAAGAACATAATAGGATAACACATTTCTCCTCCTCAATGATTTTAATATCCACAGAAGATAATTGGCTTATAATGGTATTAAACACATTTAAATTCTTAGTCACTAAACTTCCCTCACTCATCCTCAGAAGATATAGTTTCTTTCTGAGAAACAACTTATTTACCAGGGATTTCGACTAGTACAAGATTCCCAACTTGTCCCATAGTTTCTTGGTCAAATCTTCACCCGAGACATTAAAAAATACCGAATATACAAGACAAAGTTGAATCATAATCCTTTCCCTTCTCTTGATTTTATTCCATTCTTTCGTCGTCATTCTTGTCAGAATGGTACCTGGACAGACTATTGCCCATTGTTCTCGATCTACAAGGAAATATTCAATTTTAAGCTTCCAAAGCTCAAAATTCCGGCCATTGAATTTTTCAATCTCTATTCTTGAGTTGCTTTCCATTCTTTAAAACAATCTTTAAATATTTATGACTTACGACTCTTATTGAACCTAAGGTTTAGCTCAGATCCAAGATTGTTAAACCAAGCTCTGATACCACATTTTAGGAAATGAGGAACACTTCCACAATAAACCTAGCAGAAGAGAAGAAGAAATATTTAAACAAGAAAGTAAATGACAAATCAAACACACAGTACACAAATATTTTACCCTGGAACCCAAACAGGAAAACCAACATTCCTTGAGCGTTCTTCTCTCTGGTTGTCTTATTCATTCAAAATAAAAGGTTACATGCCTAACCCTTATACACACCTAAGACATAATCAACATCATACCTTATTGATTTACAGTAGGAAAAACCCTAAAGAAATGGTGCCCAAAGACGATTACATATCCATGCAGATCGTTGATTACAATTCCTGTGAATCTCAGGATTATGTTACAGTCGACTACCAAGTCAGATTACCAGTCAGCCTTCATTCACTCTTCAGTCTATTGCCACGCACTTGCTTGTCGACTTCTTGTCGGTTGACCTTTTAAACTTGTTGTCGATATCTGACTTCAAATTTACCCAATTGAACCACCTCGACCTTCGACTTGCTGTCAATTTCTTCGACTTCGACTTTACTCGGTAAAACCACCTTGACCTTCGACTTGTTGTCGATTTCTTTGAATTCACCTATTAGTCAATCCACCTTGACTAGACTTTCAAAAAAAAAGTATATAACAACTCGACACTTTCTATCTGTGGAGGAAGACATTAAACAAAATATCTCTGACATTTCTAATTTCTCATCCTTTGATCTGAGCGAAGGGTTTAAATAAATTAGATTCTCCCTTAAACCCAATAATTATTGTGTCTCAAATTGGAAATGGATCCTAACAAGAATTGAACAAAAGATAAATTTTGGTGCAACCGTTGGTTGTCTCGCGGAGGCAAGTTGATCTTGATAAAATTAGTGATCAAGGATATATCATTATACTAGCACCTATTGGCCCACATTCTGAAATGGATTCTTAATCACGTCGGGAAATATGATTTTAACTACTTATGGAAGGGAAGGGAAAAACATTTGGGATCACATTTGGCTAAGTGGAAGAGTCTTTCAAAGCCTAAGAAATTCAGGGGATAGGGTTTAAAATATATATGGCTGTTTGGGAAGGTATTAGCAACAAAATCATTATGGGTTTTCATGATGAGAGATAGTCTCTAGAGACACATTCTGATTGACAAATATATTTCTCTACATTATATGTTGGATTGGATACGTAGAAGAAAAAATAACACTCACAACGTATCCAATAAATGGAAGGTTTTATTGTACATTCCCTATTGTAATATTCCCCAACCCAACTGGGGTCCATTACGTGCATAAACTCATAAAAATTAAATGTTTTAAAACTAACTAATTTTAAGTATCTCATCAGATACAAAATGCACCTGGATTTAACAATTTTGATATCATTAATTAAATGCATTTACAAGATTTTAAAACAACCATGAATGCAGTGAATAACTCACACAACATCATGTAAAACTGTTCTCACACATAGAGTAAAAGAGCAACACTTAAAAACATAAAGTAACTCATAAAACAATATAAACACTTATCTTTTTAATTCAGTTCTGCAACCAACTGCTTGGGATGGACGTTCCACCCAACCATAGACTTGTTTTTCCAAATATCAACAACAAGTCACCCCCAAGTTGGGGCTAGAAATCCACAAAAGAGGCTTCTCTCTCATTGTCCACTCACAACTAAAAAAACCCACAACCCATCAATATTCTCCTACAACTATTCCAATTTTCCACTAGCTCTCTTCCTCTCGACCCTCCCAGCCAAATGAACATAACTCTTCATGATATCAGTTGCTCAGGAATCCCATTCATTTATCAGGGTCTCTCTGGCACAAGTAACCAAGAATCTCTCTGTTGGGAACTCACTGTTAGAAAACTACCAAGAAACAATAACAAACATGTGTTGTTACAATGCAAATCACACATGAGTTCACTCTTCAGGCCTAACAACCTAGCTCTTCAGTATTCATCTCCAAAATGCTCCAAATACGCTCCAGCATGCTCCATAATTTTCCCTCCATGGTTGCTTCAACTACATTCTCTTCTTTTCTGCTCTATGCTTGTTGTTGATGCCTATAACCGAATGTCCAAACTACTATAATAGCCCATACAAATTTCCTCCATTTGTCTTACTTTCTTGACTCACACACTTCCCCAAGATGATTGTACTCAATCCCCATGCTCCTAATAACTATGGGATGTGAATTTTCACACCCACTCTCTTATATGAATTCAATGATTAACTTTGGGGACACTCAATCATAAAATTAATACATAATAATAATAAAAGTTCAGGAATGTGGGTTGGATTGATAGACATGGGTAATCCCCCCTTGGACCCCTCTTATACATTCGTCTAGACCCTCCCCTCTCTTGTAGATTAATTCATCCCCCACCTATGTCCATGCCCCCTTAGTAGATGGCATCACATTTTATTATTGAAACTTAGAAATACATTTCACATATACATCACTTGGTTGTGGCCACACATTATATATACATAAGCATTAATTAAACCTGGGATTATAGCAAGGATGTTACATTCCCCCTCCCCTACAATTGTGCATCTTCCTCGGTGCACACTATGCCGATATATGTAAGAAATTTTACATCATAATGCTTAAAGAAATAAAATTCTTCAATTTCACAACTCTGACAATAGTTCCAACCAAAATCTCCTATTCCTCTCAACCCACTGACCCAATGAATGTACCCCCTTCACTTCTCTCAGCCCATCGCGATGTACCATTCTTTTTTCAGGGCCCCCAACCTAGGTTGGCTATGACTCCAATATGTGGTTTCAAAACTCTAGCTACTCAAAATAGAGTCCTGCATTATGTTTTCTTCAAATTTGTTAGAAAATTGCAGGTATTCTTCCCGCATGTTTTCTTTGTGAGATCCTATGTAGCATCTTCAAGACCGTATAAATTCCATTGAACCTTTACCATCTCTATGGCTCTGTTCCTGAGCACTTTGGATTTCCGATCCATGATGCGTATTGGTTCCACCCAAAAATCCCCTTCATGTTTCACTTGGATCACATTCCAATCAATTATGTCATTATGTTCAGGAACATATTTCTTTAATAATGACACATGAAATACATTATGCACTCTCATGGACACAAGTAGTTCTAGAATGTATGAAAATGCCCCTATCTTTTCTAATATTTCAAAAGGTCCACAATATCTTGCTGCCAACTTTGGGAAAATTTCTAATCATAGCGAGCTTCTCTTCTCCTTCACTTTTAAAAACACATGTTCGCCCACTTTGAAATATCTAAAAACTCTATTCTTGTTTGCATAAATTTTCTTCCTGTCCTAGGAAACATTTAAATTTTGCTTGATCTTTGTCATTTTCTCTTCTAATTCCTTCAACAGATATGGCCCAATAATTGTTCTGTCTGTTGGATTATCCCAACTTACTAGTATGTTACACTTTATTCCATACAATGCTTCAAATGAGCTCATTTTCAATGAGGCATGATAACCATTATTGTAAGAAAATTCCACTAAGTGGATATAATCCTCCCACTTTGAAGGTTGATCCATCACATACATTTTGAGCATGTCCTCAATTAATCTATTATTCCTATTTTTTTACCCATATGACTCTGGGTGATACGTTGTTCTGAGATTTAAATTTGTTCCAAATCTTTTGAACAAACCTTTCCAAAAATTGCAAGTAAACTTTGGATCTCTATCTGAAACAATTTCCTTAGGAACTCCATGTAGCCTAGAAACTTCTTTCATATATATTTCTGCAATATTTGTTGCCTTGTGTGTAGTATTCACAGGAATAAAATATGCTAATTTAGTTAATTTATCCACAACCACCATGATGGAATCATCTGCTTCACTGTTATGGGAAACTTAGTAATACAATCCACTGTGACTACTTCCCACTTCCATTTTGGAATGGGAAATGACTGTAATAACCCCTCTGAATGTCTATGTTCAGTCTTCACTTTCTGGCACTCTAGACATATGGATATATAATTAGCCACTTCTTTCTTCATTTCAGGCCAAAAATATTGTCTTCTTACAACTACAATTGTCTTCTGATATCCCAGGTTCTTGGAATATAACACATTGTGCATTGCCCTCATCACTGTATTTTTCATCTTATTGGAATTTAACACATATAATTTTCCTTTGTGCATGAGAATTCCATCTTCTTTTAGCTCAAAGTCTTTAAACTTCTGCTGAAAATTACCTTGATGTAATGTTTCTTTTATTTTTAGATATTGTTGCTATGAATTTGTTGTTGTGATAAAAAAATTTCCAAACTAGTCCTGTACATGCTAATGGATGCAATATGCATCTCATGAGATCTCCTGCTGAGTGAATCAATCACTTGATTCTCTTCGCCTTTGATGTGTTTAATTTCAAATTCATACTCACTAAGAAATTCAAGCAATATAGTTTTCCTGTCATTTAATGTGGGTTGTTCAAACAAATGTTTTAGACCACAATGGTATGTCCTTAGCTCAAA
Organism: Picea engelmannii; assembly: GCA_009831015.1. Lineage (NCBI taxonomy): Eukaryota > Viridiplantae > Streptophyta > Pinopsida > Pinales > Pinaceae > Picea > Picea engelmannii. The sequence continues at coordinate 137,044 of ML807363.1, forward strand.
TTTCCTCCCATGAGGTAATGCCTCCACATTTTTAATGCATGTACAATTGATACTAATTCCAAGTCATGTGTAGCATAATTCCTTTCATGTTCTTTTAATTTTCTAGACTCATAGAATACCACATGATATTTTTGTGCAAGGAAACCACTGAGCCTTTCCTTCCATGCATCCATTCACACCACAAAATATTCATCCAGATCTGCAATATTCAATATTGGCACACTTGTCAAAATATTTTCCAGTTGCTAAAATATTTCTTTGGGAGTCCATTCAAACTTCACTCCCTTCTTTTGCAATGAAGTGATTTGGCTTGCAATCTTTGAGAATACTTTTATGAATATTCGGTAATAACTAGAAGGACCCATGAATGGACTGACCTCTGTGACATTTATTGGCGCAACCTTCCTCTAATGGCCTCTATCTTCTCATGATCAACTTCTATCCCTTCTGCTCAAATTATATGCCCCATGTAGTGAATCTTTTTCTAATAAAAGATGCACTTAACTTGGCATACAACTTATGCTCTCTTATAACTTGAAAAACCATTCTCAAATGTGTCTCATGTTCCTCTTTTGACTTAGCGTAGATGATTATATCATCTAGGAACACAATTACAAACTTATCCATGTATTCCTTGAGCACTCCATTCATCAAGCACATGAAAACTATCAGTGCATTTGATAGTCCAAATGGCACTACCATGAATTCATAATTCCCATATATTATCCTGAATTTTATCTTGTTGATGTCTTCTCCCTTTATCCTTACTTGGTGATAACATGATCTCAGGTCAATCTTGGAAAATATTCTTTCACCTTTCAGCTGGTAAAAAAAGTCATCAATTCTTGGCGGAACATTTGTTCTTTATAATGACCTTATTCAATTGTTTGAAATCAATACACAAACTTAAGGTTCCATATTTCTTCTTCATAAAAATAACCGAGACACCCCAAGGTGATACACTTGGGCATTTATACCCCTTCTTCAACAATTCTTCAAGCTGCATCTGCAACTCCTTCAACTTTGGTGTGTCCATTATGTAAGGTGTCTTGGACACTAGGGAAGCTCCTGGTACCAAATCAATAGAGAAATCAATGTATCTCTTTTGTGGAAATCCTAGGATTTCTCCCAAAACATATTCAAAATCCCTTAAGGCTATATGGTCTACAATACTTGCAACTTTATCTTTGGTTGTCTCTTCCATGTGGGTTGCAAAAATATGGCATCCCTTCCTGAAACTCTTTTTCAATTGCATAGCTTAAATTTATCTAACAACTACAACTCTTGAAATTCCTTGAACCTTGTCTTGCTTCCCTTATTCATCAAGACATGTGATTGTCTTGTTGTAATAGTCTAGGACAACATGGTGTTTTTCCAAGAAATCCATGCCAATTATATAATCATATGAACCCAATGGTATGATGTTCACATCTACCTTTGTGTTGAGTCCATTCAAGTCTATTGGACAATTTTTAACTAGTTCATTGATTTTCCTCTTAGCCCCTATGGCTAATTGAACTAACCAAGATTTCTTATGTTTTCTCCTCTGCAAGTGAAATATTTCAACAATGTTAAAGTTTATGTAACTATGGCTAGCTCCATAGTCAATTAAAATTTCTATGGTATGGTTATCAATCTTACCTTCCACTTCAATCATAGGGGATTGATATTGTATTTTTTTGTAGTCCAAGGATCCATAAATCCTTGGCATGTTTCCTTCCATGTATTCAACTATTTCAACTTCCTAAATGTTGTGGAAAATCCTCATTCTTTCACCTTTGTGAGGGAATTCCCTATATAAGTGATTTCACTCACATCCCTAACATTGTATAGATTGTTGCATTGGACTTTTCCCAAATGAATCTGCAGTCTCGTGTTCATTTTGGGTTGACTGGCCTTGTTGATTTTCTTGGGATTTTTTATTTAAAAGGGGTGGCTTAAAACCTTTCTTCCTTTGATCCTTCTTACCCTTCATATTTTCATTCCAAGCCTTTTGGAAAATTATCCTTCCTCTGCTATGATCATAAAGATGATTTTCTCTCCTTATGGATTCCTCAAAAGTTTCTGGGTTATCATATTGTATTTTTTCACTGTATAAAGAAGGTAAGCCACTCAAAAACATTTGGATTTTGACGTTCTCATACTTTATGAAGTCAACATATTTCAACAATTCAAAGAATCTCTTCTCATATTCATCAATTTCCATTCTTCCCAACTTGAGTTTAAAGAACTATTTCATCTTCCTTTCATAATAATGTTTGGAAAAACATTTATCTTGGAAATATCCTTTGAATTGCCTCCATAAGATCCTCTTCTCATCAAGGTGCTTGGCTTTCTTAAGCTAATCCCACCACATGGTTGTCTTTCCTTGCAAGTGGTAGGTAGTAATTCTATCTTCTACCCTTGATGGGTAATCATGCAACTGGAAATATTTATTCATTTCCAACAGTCATGCCTCAACCTCTTATCCTTTCCTATGCTCACCATTGAAAGTTGGTGGCTTGGTTTTCTTGAGTTCACCTTGAAAGATGTATGTCCGGGGCCTTCTCCTTTTGCTCCTGACATGAGATGCACTTGGGTTGCTCCCTATCCCTAAAATTTCATGAGTTATTTTGGTGAAATGGTTTGGAGAATGATGCCTCTTGCTCATGCTTCTTGACTTCTTGTCATTCCCATGATCATCCTTTCTGCTATGGGATATGGACGAGGTCACTTGTATAGCACTAGCTTCTTGCTTGGTGCCAAAATATTTGTTAACTTTATTATGCAACATATTCAAACTTTAAAGTATGTCTCTTGAGCCTTCACAATCCTTTCATTATCAACATTGTAGCTCTGCACTTCTCTATGCAGGATTCTCATAGTTACATGCTCCTGCATGCCTCTTCTCCCATCATACTCTATCTCAACATTTCTCATGCTAACATGCAAACCTCTTATCTCCTCCTCATGGTTGTAAGATCCATGGGCATGTTCCATAACTCTATTCCTCATATAAGAACCAAAGTTACTTTAAAGTACCTCTAATTTTGCAAGAAATGTGCATGTAGTAATTATTGTTAGCACATGCATACTATAAAACATTTCATTAACTAGAATACATGTTATTATTCATATAAATTTATGAATAAAACAATGAACCAATTCAAAATATGATTCCTTAGATGCATTCTTCTCTGAAACAACTCTCCAACACAAGTACTCGTGCTTCATTCTGAGTTTGAGTGAAAAGTTACAACATTTATCGCTGCAATTTCCACTTACTTACTACTGTAGAATTTACTTTATTACTTTCAGTGAAATTTTAGTGCCCAATTCAAAATTATGGGTGGAAATATGTAACATTTATCATCCTCATCAACATGAGGCTAAGGTAACATCATCATCATATTTAGCGTGAGGCTAAAGTAACATCATCATCTTCGGCATGAAAGATGAAATAACATCAACATCATCATAATCATCTTCAACAAGGACCTGAAGTGGCATCATCATCATCATCTTTAGCAAGAAGCTGAAGTGGCATCATCATCAACAACTTCAACAAGAAGCTGAAGTGACATCATCATCATCATCAACTTCAACAAGAAGCTAAAGTGGTATCATCATCATCAACTGCATCAACATGGATTAGTATAACACTAATACATCATCATTATCAATAACAACACAAGGCTGATACAACATCAAAAACAACAATATCATAGCACAAAGGCTAGAGCATCATCACAGCACGAGGCTGGCACATCATCACAACATGAGGTTGGCACATCATCATAGCACGAGGCTGGCACATCACAACACGAGGCTAGCACATCATCACATCATGAGTCTAGCACATCATCACAGCACGAGGTTGGCACATCATCATAGCACGAGGCTGGCACATCATCACAGCACGAGGCTGGCACATCATCACACAATTAAGCCGGCATCACAACACTTAAGTTGGTACATCATCACAACAATTAAGTTGGAAACACCACACAACAATTAAGATGGCATCATAACATAGGAATTAAGATGACAACACCACACAACAATTAAGATGGAATCACAAAACAACAATTAAGCTGGCAACACCACACAACAATTAAGATGGAATCAAAACACAACAATTAAGATGGAATCACAACACAATAATTAAGCTAACAACACTACACAACAATTAAGCTAGAATCACAACACAACAATTAAGCTAGCAACACCACACAACAATTAAGATGGAATCACAACACAACAATTAAGTTGGCAACACCACACAACAATTAAGATGGAATCACAACACAACAATTAAGCTGGCAACACCACACAACAATTAAGCTGGCACATCATCATTTTGTGGTACTCTGACAGTTCCTAAGGAGCTTCCCATGAATCATAAGATTCCCTAGGATATAAAATCCTAACGGAGCTACCACGTGGTACTCTGACAGACTGTCCTTACCGGACCTTCAGGATCTGCCCATGAATCATAAGATTCCCTAGGATTATAAGAATCCTAACGGAGCTACCACTACTGATCAGGATACCATAGTATCATCAACACTATTCCCCCTTTCAAGGGAGGTCCTTTCGAACTATACCAAGCTTGTCTCGAAAGTGCTCAAACTTTACACGAGATAGAGGCTTGGTCAACACATCAACAACCTGTTCATTTGTGCTAACATACTGGATCTTTATGGCTCCTCTCTGCAACATATCACGAATGAAGAGATACCGGATCTCTATGTGCTTCGACTCATCATGGAACGCAAGGTTCTCCATCATCTTTATACAACTTTGGTTATCACATAGGATCACGGTGGCTTCCATCTCCAGATCAAATAGATCTGTTAATAGCATCTGAATCCATATGGATTCACAACTGGCGGAACATGCAACAATGTATTCCGCTTTTGTCGTGCTCGAAGCAGGGCTGAATTGCTCCCTACTATGCCATGAAGTCATGGTTGACGTTAGACTGAAACAACATCCTGAAGTGCTCCTTCTATCAGAAACACTTCCAGCTCAATCTGAATCTATGTAACCACTCAGTCTTAAGTCATGATCTCTAGTATAATAGAGACCAAAATTCAACGTACCCTTAAGGTATCTCATCATATGTTTTGCAGCAACAATGTGAGCATGACTGGGTTCTACCAGATACTCACTCAAGGAAAAACATATATCTATCTTGGTATTCGTCAGATACATCACTGACCCAATAATCTGTCTGTATAGAGTAGCATCAACCAATTCTGACGAGGTATCTACCAAGAGCTCCAACTTTGTTTCCATGGGTGTGTACATGGATTTGCATTTAAACATTTCAACCCTTTTCAATTTTAACTGCATACTTCCCTTGGTTAAATAAGATCTTCTCTGTGCTCTGCCACACTTCAAGACCTAAGAGATAATGCATTTTATGTCTTCCATCAAACTCTGTGGCGAGCTTCTTCTGCAATTTGTGATGAGCTTTTCTTCATCCTGTCAAGAACACATCATCTATATATAGTAGTAACATCACTGGTTCATCACTCATAACCTTGACACAAAGGTTAGACTCAAATTTACTCTTGGTAAAGTCCAAGCTCTTCAATAAATTGTCAATTGTTTCAACACGTACAGATATTCCTTCAATTGGCATACATGGGTCTTACTATCTTCAATCCTCAAATCAAAGTTTCTCATTACATTGTACCAATCTGGTACACTTGCACAGTTGCAACTCAATATGCACAATCATGTGCTAGATCTATGTGCTATCTGCAAAGCACTATCTGTCTCACTGATTGAGAGTATGTCCTCTCCCCTTTCTGCAACTGTTCCTTCAGGAACTGGGACTCTACACCTGCACCTGCTCTAAGGTTGAGAATGATTGGTTCATCCTCACTATGTCTTCTGAAATCTCTGAGTAACTCCTCTCATTCTATCATGACAACAACTTCATCTGGAACTGAGAGTGGCTTAATAACTGATACTGAAGATAACTCTTCTTCTTTCATGGAGGTAACGCTATCTTTCATCATAGTCATGTCTCCATGACCCGACTAATGTAATACAACAACTGCCACTTGATTTTAAATATGGGGATTTCTCCCCCTTCATCTCATACTATATATGAATCATGGTTGTTCTGGTTGTCTTCATAAATACTGGAAGTATTTCTTCAATAATTGGAGTAAGTGTCTCATCATAGTCTTCTCCCTTTTGTTGGGAGAACACTCTGGACACACTTTAGGCTTTATACATATGCAATATGCTTGATCTGTATAGATCAATATTGGAAGTCAATACTGACTTCTCTTCTAGTCTCACAAAAGAATACATATCCTAGTCTTTCTGACTGGCTTTCTTCTCTGTTACTGAAATAAGGGAATCTTCCCAGGAGATTTCATATCTCTTAGAAGTTTTTGAAGCTACGATCTAGTCTTCTCACAACATCTGTCTCCCAGTTCTGGAAATTGTCTCTTCATATGGTCCTTTCTGAGATCAAGCTTACTCTGAGTATATAAGGACTTCATCATCTCTTACAGGGTATACTTGGTGTTGAATACCAAGTATAAATATGAAACACAGAGTCAGGCTTCAAACGGGTTCAGCTTCATGTCAAGGTGGCTTTATTAACCCTTGAACAATTCTGCTGAGATTTCTTGTTCTAATGTTTGGTCATCTTTGGATCCTTCTTTTCCTTACAATCAATATTCATATGAGATACTCTGAATCTCAAAATATATCTTCTTCTTCATCTTATTTGGTACATGTATATGGTCATGTACATAATCTGCTTCATGTCTCATATAATATGTTGCCTTCAACAACCTTCACTATAGCTTCCTCAGGGTTATCACCTGTGACCTGGAACCTGGAGCCTTGTCCTCAAGAATGAGTATGCTGCTTTTCTTCCAAGTCTCCTTCACTCAAGATGACAGGTGCTTTCTTCAACCTGTATTTTGTACTAGGACAATATGCTATCTTGACAGAAGGTTGGGTTATAGAATAAACTCTATGATCTTAACTTTAATCAATCTAATACTTTGACTTAGATTTTGATCAAAGGTTAGTATGATGGTCATAGCTTCAACATGCAACACTGATCAAAATAATGTCATAACAAATAGATGCATATCTGAATAATCACACCTGGGTTTCATAATTCCTCTGAATGTGTTGGATCTTGAGATCCTTTTGGATCTATGGCAAGAGATCCCTTCGCCTGCAAATGCCCTTTAAAGCTTAACAATTTAAACATATGTGAGTACATACCTTCGATAGCATTGGCAGGTAGTAGCACCATCTGGTAGAAGTGACAATGATCACCAACTCTTAAAAACTTCAAGGGTGATTGAAACTGGTACTACGACTGATACTTCAACTAGTACTGCAACTGTAATTGATACTGCAACTAGTTCCGAGACTGCAACTTAGGGTTTTATGAGGAAACCCTAATTTTTCAAATTTCAAATTTTGAAATTATGATCCAAGGGATAGATGCGTTGAGCTGAGGTGAGTAAGTTGGTGCAGTCATATTTCTGAAAATCCAAATTTTACCCCCTCAAACTTGACCAACGGATTTATGGACTGGTGCTTCTAGTTTTCGGGTACTTCTCATACTTTGTGAAAACTAGGGTTTCACTTTTCGGGAGATCTACCCACTGAAAAGGTGCACTGAAGGTGCTAAAGAATTCCTTGGGTTAGGGTGCACTTTTATAGATGGTTTTGAGGCTGGAAATCTTCTTCAATAAAAATCCCTAATTTTCATGTACGACAACAGTGACATTTTTCTTCTTCTTGTGAATGATTATCTCTTCAGCTTAGCTCTGATTCCATGTTAAGGTTTAAGCTATTATTAGGTTTCTTTTCAATTCACTAGATAACCATAACATAGATAAGATCACTGAGAAATACACGATCACAAGAGACACATCATTTATCCTGGGAAATCCTCATGGGGAAGAAAACCCATCAAAAGCTTCCTTAATATAGATAGCCAATACAATGCCAAGAGAATAAACCAAACACTACATAAAGTCCTCTCCAAGTAATGCGCCTCTCTCTCTCTCTTCCTTCTTCTCCAACTGCAGCTCCAAACTTGCACTCCGATGAACAAGTGAGTGAGTGTACAAATGAGACGCTAGATTCTCTTATTTATACAATCTCGCAGGCGTTGAAATGGGGTGTCTTTTCACTGGCTGGGACGACTTCTCATTCTGGGTGGTTATAACCACTTTAATATATTCTGGGGTTGACTTTTCATTTAGCCTATTACAATTAGGGTTTGACCAATCCGCAAAAGGGATTTGGTCATTTACAATACCTGACATGATCAATCCACAAAAGGGGATTCATTTAATGAGTAATACATCAATAATAATTAGAATACTCTTTGAAGTTACAATGTTTCAACATTGACCTACCCAACCCAAGGAATGTACTTGTTCACTGATATTAGTCTCTCAGGTGCCCCATTCATTTATTAGGGTCTTTTTATCATAGGTAACTGAGAATGTCTTTGTTGGGAACTCACTGCTAGAAAAACTACTAGCAAAAAACAACAAACACTTGTTGTTACAGTGCAACTCAAACATGAGTTCAATCTTCAATCCCAACAACTTGTCCCTTCAATCTTTAGCTCCAAAATGTTCCAAATACACTACAACATGCTCTATACTTCTCCCTCCATGGTTTCTTCAAATCCAAGATCTTGTTTTCTTCTCTTTGCTTGTTGTTCATGCCTAAAACTAGATGTTCAAAATTATTGTAACAACCCATACAAATTTCCTCCCTTTGGCTTTCCTTCTTGACTCACACACTTCCCCGAGCTGATTGTACTCAACCCCCATGCTCCCAATAACTTTGGGATTTGACTTCTCACACCCACTCTCTTACATGCATTCAATGATTGGGTTTGGGGACACTCAATCATAAAATAGAGTTTAATACATAATGATAATAAAAATTCAGGAATGTGGGTGGGATTAATAGATATGGTTAATTCCCCCTTGGACCCCTCTTAGACATTCTTTTAGATCCTACACTCTCTTGTGGATTAATTCAACCCCCATCTCTATCCATGTCCCCTTAACATTTGACATCAAATTTTACTATTGAAACTTAGAAATACATTTCGTATATACATCACTTAGTTGTGGACAAACATTATATCTAGATAAGCATTAATTAAACTGGGGATCATAGTGGGGATGCTACACCTATAATATGAAGCTTTCTAGCATGGAAGGTTGACACAAGTAATCAAGTAAGAATTAGAATGGATGTTATAATTGGTTGTGGAGAAATTATTTTCCTTATTGAAGGTCTTGTGACTTAGCTATAAGAGTCGAGTCATTGTGCACTCAATAGGATCGGGTATGGTGCTCATATGTCATTCTGGAATCAAGGGTGGCTTTCAGTTAGAGATTTAGGGATTGATGAAATATGGAACAATCACTGGATTCATTATACATATAATCTACACAAGGCCCATGTCAGAGTTAGAGAATGAAATCGTTTGGTTCTTCAACAAAGTTCATGGTATATACTCGATGAAGCTAATATATATGGCAATGCAGGAAATGAAAGAAAACAAAATATTCTAGTGGTATTAAAAACTTTGAAAACTAAGGGACCTGTTGAAAGGTATTCTATTATTTTAGCTTGTGCTTAAAGGGAAAGTATTGACTTGGGATAGGATGCAACTGCATAATAAACAGTGTCCAGGACTTTGTTATTTGTGCAAGAAGTAGGATGAATCAAATTTTCATTTATTTATGGAATGCTCCCTCTCGAGACAAGTTTGGTCTAAAATCAAGCACCATTTGGGACTTGATCTTCATGGAATAAAGGCACGGCCTTAGATTTATTTCGTGAGTTTTTTTAACCGGCCCGCCCTGAAGGAATATAAGGTTCTTCTAATTCTTGTTGTGTGGGGGGTATGGCTATCCATAAATGCCAGTTTATTTGAGGACAAATGCTACCCTACGTTCAAGGTATCTCAACAAGCCGTAGCTCTCCTCTCTTGTTATAAATCTGACCGAAAGTTGAAACAACCAAAGATGGTTAAAGAAATGGTGATAGACAAATCTGGTCCATGGGGCTTGTCAAGGGCCAACCAATATTTTTGGGTTGGGTTTTACTACATTTTTCAGATTTACACTATGTTCATGGTAAAGATAATTTAGGTCAATAGACTAATAATTTGGGTGAATTCAAAGCTTTGTTTGATCAAGTTTGTAGTGGAAAAGGATGTGCATGATACCCATATTTTTGGGGGCTCAAAGCTTATTATAGATTGGATGAAATAAAAGGTTCAAGTTAATAATCTGGGATTACAACAAATTGCTCTTCAAATTCACTCTATCACTACTTTGTTCAGTTGTATCGTTTTCACACATATTCCAAGGGATCTAAACTCTACTACTAATGCACTCTTTAAAGAAGCCCTACTTTTGAATGAAAATCATTTTAACATTGAAGAATACTTTGATGGAGGATTTCTCTCCAATAGAGATGGTGACATATCTGATTTGTAATGATGTGTACTGAGTAGGACGATGTTTGTGTTGATCACTTCCTTTTTTAAGTATCATTGTTAAAGTTTGGTTTTGATTTATTAGGATTTTGTAATTTAATGCTTAGTGACTCTTTAGAAATGTCTTTCTAAGCCCCGGGTTCATCTTATAACAGGTTTGAGCATGAATTTTGTTTCTCCTTTGTAATGCACTTTTGCACCTAAGGATTATACCTTCCATTAATCAATAGAAGATACATTTTTTTTTTCTGGGAAAAAAATGAAGATTTTGGCGTGGTAGTAAGGTAAAACAAAGAAAGTGTGAAGGTGGATCATCACAAGGAGGTAGTTGGAAGCCTAAAGGTTGAAGGTGGAAAGTATAAAGCTATGAAGAATGAGGAAATAATGTACGTTCCATGAGAGAAGTTGATTGTGTGAGATAAGGTATTGATTCTAAGGAAGAGAAAGTTAATTATGCAAGAGGACAAGTTATACCTCCAAGGAAGATATCAATGAGTGAATAATATTGGTTTTGCAAGAAGAGTAGAACTTGACCGATTGGATTCTAGAAGAGGAGTACAGGTAAAATTATTTTTGGAAGAAGTAGATCTCAAAGCCAAGAGGAAGTCCCATATTTCACATCGTTTATAGAGGATTGACACTTGAGTTGTAAATTCTATGGAAGAAAGTGAGGTTGCATGAGTGAATGTAAAGACTTGTAAACTTGAGACATATTCTATTACATGAATTATAATCTAATAATGATAATGAAAATGAGTAGACCATTTTGATTATATTGTTTTTGTTTGGTATGTATAATATTCTTTGCATGATAAGTTCCATGTGCATGGTCCCCTTGTCAGGAGGTTTGGGGGAAGAGCCCCTGGAAAAATTAAAAAAAAAAATATTTGGGTTGTTTTTGGTCCATTTTTTGGCATTTTTTCGACCCATTGTATTATAATTCCAGTTAAAGAATCTAATATAGGTTGATAGATTAGAGTTTTGGATCTCGTAGAATCATATATATTATATTTTAAATTGTGAAGTTAATACAATGAGAGTTAGATGTGCAACTCTAAACATTTGTTGGTTTTCCCTATTAAGAGTTTCTAGGGTAAATTTAAAAGTACTATATGTGAGTGCTATTATTTTTTTTCTATTTTATAAAGAATCTGTGTGTGCATCGTTATATTGTAAAGGTTTACAACCTACATTTGGTATTAGAGTAGTTATTGGCTTGAGGGGGATGCCTTTGTTGCTAAGGGTTCTGTTATTTTGGGTATGTGATAATCCCAGTTTCAGTGGGAGATTTGCAGTGGTGATTCTTGTGGTGAAAGAGAATGGCAAGCAATTCTCAGATTGAGATCAAGAAATTTAACAGGAAAAGATTTGATCTTTGGAAGCTGAAGATGGAGGATCTTAAGGTATATAAAGATCTTATGAGTACTATATGTGAATTCTATTGTTTTCTTTATGTTTTATAAAGAATATGTGTGTGCATTGTTATATTGTAAATCTTTAAAACCTACATTTGGTATTAGAGAAGTTATTGGCTTCAGGGGAACGCCTTTGTTGCTAAGGGTTCCATTCTTTTGGGTCTATGCTAAGCTTGGTTTTAGTGGGAGATTTGTAGTGATGATTCGTTTGGTGAAAGATAATGGTGAGCAATTCTCAAATCAAGATCAATAAATTTAATGGGAAAATATTTGAGCTTTGGAAGCTAAAGATGAAGGATCTTATGGTAGACAAAGAACAATGGGTCATTGTGGATCCTAGTACTGCACCTATGGGTATGTTGAAAAAATACTGGATGAAGTTGGATAGGAAGGAAAAGAGCACAATCTGGTTGTGTCTTTCATATTGACTATTATTAAATGTCTCAGGAGAAGATACATCAAAGGATTTATGGGATAAGTTAAGGGCTTGGTATCAATATAAGTCCCTAGTAAACAAAAATTTTCTTCGGAAGAAGCTATACATGTTGAGGATGAATGACGAAGACTTAGTGACAGAGAGTCTAAATGCATTAAATATTGTGGCAAGTCAATTGTTGTCTCTCAACATTAAAATTTATGATGAAGATAAGTGCATTAGTTTACTGTGTTCCTTGTTAGATTCATTGGATAGTTTGGTTGTATCTATTTGGAGTAATGCAACCACATTAAAGTTTGATGATGTGGTTTCATCCTTGTTATTAGAAGAATAAGGAGAAAAACCATGGATATTCAGAGAATGGATGTTTTTATCTGTAAGAGGACGTTCCCTAAATAAAGATAAAAATAAGTCCTTGAATGGGAAATCTAAATCTAGAAGTAGATATAAATCTCTAGGAAAATGCTTAAGGAAATGCTAGAAATGTGGTAAAACTGGGCATGACTAGAAGGATTGTAGATCTAAAGGTGTTGAGAGAGGGAAGGGATATGATGATATTCATTCCAAATAGGGGAATACCTCCTCAAAGGAAGGACAATATGTGTATTTGGATTATTCAAGTACATATGCATATCATGATGTATGGTTGATCAATTTAGGTGCTTCTTTTCATATCACTTCTCGCATGGAGTGGTTTTGTGAATATGAAAAATATAATGGAGGTGAGTTTTTCTTGGGGGATGAATCGACAACGAAAATCATGGGACGAGGAAAATTCAAGTTGTTGCTCAAGGATGGAAGGATTAGAACACTCCTTGGGGTTTTTCACATTTCAACACTAGCTAGAAACTTGATATTTGTAAGTAAGATGAGTGGTGTAGGTGTACATGCAGTGTTTGAAAATGAATCCTACAAAATGGTTTGAGGAGCGATGGTGTTGAAGAGGATATTTAAGAATGAAACTCTGTACAAGATGTCAGGAAACACTATCAGTAATCGGTGTAACAACTATGTTGTTTCTAAGGGTATAACTGAAGAAGACAAAACACCTATTGTATTTGGAGGAAAGACAATGAGTGGCATTAAAAATTGGGATATAATGGAGAGAAGGGTCTTCAAGAACTACGCGGTAAAGGTATGGTTGAAGGTATGTCAGATTACACATTGGATTTTGATTTCTTTGAACATTGCATATATGGTAAACATAATAAGATAAGATTCTCATTTGGTGCTACAAGAGCAAAGTGAATATTAGAGTTAGTACACAGTGATGTGTTTGGACTTGTGCCTATTCCATCTCTAGGTAAATATATGTATTATGTTTTGTTCATTGGTGATTTATCAAGGAATGCATGGATTTATTTCCTCCGAAAGAAATATAAGGTCTTTGGTAAATTTAAATAGTTTAAGGCTATTGTGGAAAATAAAATAGAGAAAAAAATAAAGGTGTTGAGAATAGATAATGGTGGAGAGTTCTACGAGAATGAATTCGAGGAATTTTGTAAGTGTGGTATAGCAAGGCAGGAGACTACTCCATACACACCTCAACAAAATGGGGTTGCGGAAAGGATTGATATGATGTGAATGTAAAAGGAAAGGAGCATGATTAGTGGTGTCGAGTTAGGACAAGAATTATAGGTAGATAAAGTGGGTATTACATGTTACCTGATAAATCGATCACCCTCATCAATGTTGGTGGAAAAAACTCGCATGAGGGATAGACTGGTAAAAAACCCTATCTTGAACATCTTAAGGTTTTTGGTTGTATTGTTATGTACATGTTCCAAAGGAAAATAGGAGTAAGTTGGATAATACATATGAAAAAATGTATCTTTATTGGTTATAAAAATGGCATAAAAAAATATAAACTTTGAAACTCAGTACCTAAGAAGACTGTTTATAGTCGAGTTGTTGACTTTAGAGAGGTTAAAGATGTTCCCAAATGTTGATGTTTTGTAACTTCAAGCAAGTTATTCTCTATAGAAGAAACATTAAATTAATCATATAAGAAATATTGAAGGTCAGAAATAAGAAGTCGACCTAGTAAATGTGATTTTGGAAGCCCAGATTGAGAAGTCGGCCCCAATTTAGGGTCAAGTCGGCCTTGCCAGAAGGTAAAGTCAGCCCCGAATTAGAAGCCAAAAACTAGTATAAATACACCACTCATATGGATTATTTGCACAATCATCCATCTCACAGATTTAGTTGGGAGATCGAAATCGCAGCAAGAGGAATTTATTCTTGGGTTTATCTGTCTTATTGGCTCACTATCTTCTCTGGGAAACTCACTCTCTCTTCTAGGGAGAAATTATTGTTATATGGGTGATTATTCTTTGTGTAAGCATAAGATTCTTGTGCTATGGGTTATTTTTTTGGTATTCTTCTATGATTTTTCTTCAGATTAGAAAGGAATTCTTCTAGAGAAAAGTTGTTTGGGTTTTTCCCGTGAAAGGATTTTCCTAGGATAAATCTTGTGTCTCTTATGCATGGTTATATTTCTGTGATCTTTTCATTCCACTGTATTATTTGGTTGATATTTTTAGTGTATAATTCTTGTATGATAACAATGACATAACATCATAAGATCAATAATTATCAAGATCTGAAAATAGATGTGAAAATCAACATGGTATCAAATCTTTGCCACTAAAAGAGGCCATTGCATTGCACAAATTTGAGGAATTGAACTTTTCCGGGGTGAAAACTTATCTTTTGAAGTGCACCCTACCCTAGTTTAGTGCACCCTAGTCCAACACACCTACCTATTATCTCAACACACTATTCATCCTAAGTCCCACCCCATATATTGAATTTTGTGCCACATATTTTAGAATTGTTACTGCATACTTCAGATTTCAAACTACAGATTTTTCAAAATTCAAAATTCAAGATGGTAACTAGTGCTAGAGTTGAAAATAGTCTAGATGAAGCCTAAAACTTCAAGACAAAATTAATCCTTGTCTTGGATGAGGATGAGATTCATAATTATGTCAAGAGTATATTAGAGTATTATCCAAGAATGGTTTGTAGAAAAATCAAGATGATGAAGGAACTCAAGCTCTTACAACCCATGCAAGAAGAAATAAAGGAAGGAGGATGTTTGAATAGAAGAACACAAGTGGAAGAGAAAGTCTAGTTCATGATCATAAGGGAAGGACCTTTCCAAAGTCCACTACTTCAATTGTAATACATTTGGTCACTATGCTTATCAATGTCCTCAAAAGAAAAGACATCATGCATCAACAATCGATGTTAATAAGGATCCACCACAAAATAATTAAATAGACCTTGATAATGATGATCCTTGGAAATAGTAATTTGAAAGGAAGAAGGATCTTTCAAAGATCAAGTGTTGGAAATGCAATGAACTCGGTCACTATGCTTCAAATTGTCGTAAGAAGAAAAGGAAGGAAAATGCAAAAACAACCAATGCTGATGAGTATCCACCACAAAATAAGTCAAGGGATCTGGATGATGATGACCATCGGAAAGAGTACTTTAGGTAAGATGATACATCCCTTGAATGATTTATAAATAATATTTTTGATTTCTTTTGATTTTATTTTAGGGCCATTATCTCTGGTACGAGAGTCCATTTTTTATCTTTTAGTTGGACCATTATCTTTGGTACAGGAGTCCATTTTTTTTATCTTGGTTATTATCCCTGATACAAGAGGCCATATTTTTTCTTTGGTAGAAGGGTCATTATCCTTGGTACGAGAACCCTTATTTATCTTATCTTGTAGAAGGGTCATTATCCTTGGTATGAGAACCCTTATTTCCCTTATCTTGTATAAGGGTCATTATCCTTGGTACGAGATACCATATTTCTCTTCATTCAACAAGGGTTGTGTAGACTCAAAGGGAGTCATCCGGCCTAGGAAGATAGTAAGATGACTAGTAGAAGCCAACCTTCAGATCAGACATGGAAGGAAAGACCTTCTAGAACAATGTCATGGAGTGACATTATTAGACATGATCCTTAGAGGCAGGAAGTCACTAGAAGTAATGTTCCTTCCAGGATAGGACCACAGCAAATAAAAAAAATAGTTCCAGTGACTATGGATGTATCCAATCAGTTAGATTGGAGTATAGCTATTATGGTTTCATCATGTGATGTAGAGGGAGAAGATGTGGCAGTAGCTTCAACATATGTAAAGATACTCCTAGAGAAGGAGGTGGTACTACATCAAGAGGGAGAAGAGATATTGAGCCACTCCCAAAGATGGAGAAAGAGACACTTCCAGATCCAGAGGAAACAGTTACAAAGAGAGTGGAGGAACTACTCTCTGTTTCAAAGGGATTAGGTTATGAGGAAACATCTGCTCCAGTCTCCAGAATGAAGAAATCATTGTATGAACTCAAGCAGACACCCAGAGCACGGTACTCCTAAATGGATGGATTCTTGTTGAGTTTGGGATTAAATAAGAGTGATGCAAATCCAAAATTTTACTACAAGGTTGTAGATATGATTCAATAATATTGCTATTGTATGGAGCATAATGTCTCATTGACCAGTGCAAGAGGGAGTTGGATTCAAAGTTTGAGATGGAGGATCTTGGCTAGATGTATTATTTCTTGGGATTAGAGGTGTGACATGTTAGAAAGTAATGGATGTGCTCATTTAACCATAGAAAATATAGCAATATTGTCACCCAACCATAGGCCGAAGCCACCCCCAAGCACCTTAACCTTGACAGAGAATCATTCTGGAAGCAAACCCTAGGCTAGATAGCCAAAAAAGATTGCACACCTCTCTCCAGGGAGAGCGCACCAAGCAATAATAATAGAAACTAATCAGAGAGTCCAACCCCGAAAAGCCGAAAATACAGATTGCAGAACTGTCGGTAGCAACTGCTCCCAAGACTTGTGCACAAACTGGCCAACTGCAGTGCGCACAAGTTTTCTTTTGCAGTTCTGAGAATATTGGCCAGAATGAAGACTGGCCTCCTTTATTTATGCTATTTCTGGCATACTGCTTGGGCCGACTTCTCATTCCGGGTGCTAATTTACTTAGTATATAACATTTCCTTAGCCGACTTCTTCTCTTGGAGGCTAATAACCTAATACAAAATATTATCTTGAGTCGACTTGTCTTCTAGGGTTATTAGCCAACTAATTAGGGTTTCTTCTTGCTTCCCATAATATTCTATTCTCGTCAGGGTTACACATGGAGGTAAATACCTCCCACGGCTACCATAATATCAACATTCCCTCCTAGCTAGGCAGGCTTTTGAACTAAATGGTCTTGAGCACAAACATGCCATTGAATCGGTAACATCATCATAGCCACACAAGCTATCTCATGATCAAATCAAGAGCACCATCATCACTGTCAATGGCATTTGACAATATCAATTGCATCATCTCCCGAAACCATACTCCATCTGAGTAATCAAAGATGATGTTGAATAAGTCACTCACTCTAAGGAGTGATACAAGGACCATTCTTCTAATCTGGACATATGTCCTAGAAGAGTAATTATTCCAACAGATGTTGGAAGCCACACCATGGGCTACAAGGACTATTCTTCTAATCCAAACATACATCCTAGAAGAATAATTGTCCTGGACCATTTTCCGCCTGGAGAATGTCATTCCACCAGTACACTGACTATCCATCTAGCTGATGGAAATCAGAACAATGTCATTCAATAGAACACAACTGTGTTTATCCATGGTAGTACACAACTACAACCCTATGGTACACTACCACACTAAGTAGCACACAACTACTTGATCAATGACACATAGTCATAATCAGTGGAACACATCCACCACAGTAGCATACATCTACCGTCGAGAGACATATAGTTTCCATAGCAATCATATCATCTGATATCAACCTGCACAGAAAAACAATGTCATGATATAAGCTGAATCATCTGGGCCATTCTTCCACTCATATTTGTGATATCTGGAAAAGTATTTTCTCTTATAGAGTGAAACATCAAGGATGATTTATCTGGACTATTCTTTTCAAGAAAGGAAGAATAACTTATCCTGATTTCTGAGCCTGGAACATTCACCTATCTGGGTCGTTCCTCTGGCACTAAACAAAGTGAAACCTGGAGAGAATGAGTTTGCCCTAGGGAATGCATGTCCTTGATTGCTGAGCCTAGACCATTCACCTATTTGGGCCATTCCTCCGGCACTAAACAAAATGCAACCTCGAGAGAATGAATCTGCCCTAGAGAATGACTGTCTGGACCATTTCCTAAGGAAATGATTGTCCTGCACCAACCCCCAAAATAGACCATTCTTCGAAACTGCTCACAATTGTGAGCTTCAAAAGAATGATTGTTCGACGAGGTGGACCAGTCTTCTTGACCACTAATGAGAGTGATCATCAAGAAGAAATATTTTCCTAGACCATTCCCCCACACTGGCCACAAGGGGAATCGTTGCCTATGGTAAATCAACAATCCATTGAACCATTTTCATTACGAAAATGACCGTTCGATCTGGACCATTTTCTGAATTGGAAAATGCTTGTCCGTCAGAAATATCAAACCACTTTTCGAACTGGAAAGGAATTGCTCATCTTGGACCATTTTTCAAACTTGAAAAATGACTATCCATAAATAAATAACACATCAGTGCTCCCTCCCAACCTAGGAGTCATCTCTTCCTTTTTCAATAAGGAATTCGTATCCACGAGCTCCAACTTGAGTAAGCAAACTCTTTCATCTTGGATAGAGGATTTACCAAAATGTCTGCTTATTTGCTCATCTGTGGAGATATATATTGGAGAATCGCTTTCTCTTTTCTGGACTTCATCACGAAGAATGCAATGCTTGATCTCAATGTACTTCGATCTTTCTGGAACACTGGTTTTCTGAAGGCTTCATATAGCTCTGATCATTACAGTATATCATAGTTGAATTTAGCTCTTTTGTTTCCTGCTAGCTGATAACATCATGGCAAGGGTCAAACTGGAACATATCCATGTGGCACTTCTTTTATCATCATGAGAGTTTGTTATGGATTAACAATCCATCATCCTGGAATTCTGAGTAACCATTCTGATTTTTATCATAGAAGTTTTTCACCACGCTTCTGCT
Source organism: Picea engelmannii (assembly GCA_009831015.1). NCBI lineage: Eukaryota > Viridiplantae > Streptophyta > Pinopsida > Pinales > Pinaceae > Picea > Picea engelmannii. The sequence goes on from ML807363.1 coordinate 156,472, forward strand.
GTGCATGAGAGGCTTTGCACCAAGTTGTTTGAATCCATACAAAATCTTCTTCCATCTGCATACAAGGGTCTCTTTCTGGTATACCTCAAAGCCTTGAGGTTTCTCTACATACGCTCTTTGTTCAATTATTTTGGAGAATAGTCTTTTCATTCATCTTGATGTAAACTCTAAACCATGGATATTGCAGACGATATAATGGCTCATGTAGAGGTATGTTTGGTTTACTGGAACAAGCAATCATCATAGTCTTCTTCCTCCATCTGGGATAACCTCTAGTTCTGAATCTCGCAATGCTTGCATTCATAAGTCTTCCATACACTGTTCTTCATCACAACTTTCATTTCCTCTGCTTGATTTATTTTAGTGAGTTCAGATCAGGTTGGTAGTCTTGTGATTCTCAATACAATGACTGGTTGTTCTGCTTTTTCTTTCTCTCTTGGAATCTTCATGTTCTTTCTCATGTTTCTCTTTAGCTCTTGGGTCCATGGAGTTTTCTATATATTCCATGCCCTGAAGATTCCAACTTCTTTCTTTCATCATAGGATCATGGATGTGGATGGACAACCAGGGATACTTTAGGGCTTCTTCTAAAGTCACACTGAACACGTGCTACTTTCCATGGTTGCTACCATGGATATATACTTCATCATATTTAATGGATCATATTATTTAGGATTATCTCCCTCTTAATCCTTGCTTCATGCATGAATGCATGATCTTCTTTTGGAATTATGTAATCTACTCCCTCTCTTTAGGAGAGTCCATGCTTTCATCTGCATCCTTATTACCTTCTGCAAAGTGTGACAAGTCTTTTTCCAATTTCCTCTTGATTGTTGACTTCTTTATGTCTTTACTTCTTCTAGGTTTCTTCAAGATTGATTCTAATTTCGGCTTATTTTGCAGTTGTTACTTATGTAATAACTTCCACATGAATTGTTATCAGGGGTTGTTGTTGTACTTCATCCTTTCATGTGTATTTCCCGACTTGTAGTCATTGTGATAACAATCCTTATCTTGTTGTTCTTCCATAGGTATAGTTTCTCTTTGAACATATTATCTTCTAGGAAATAGATATGCAAGATATGTACAGAAAACATGGTATGTACAATAACTATGAAGAGTATTGTTACCTTGTCTTTAGAAGAAGAAGTTTGTTTTGTCCTTCTTGGCTTTCTTTGAGGTTTCCCTTTCTTAGGCAACTGATGCTTCGTGTGTTCTTCCTTTTCTTTAACTTGGGACAATGATTCTTGTAGTGACCATACTTTCGACAATTGAAGCATTGTATTTTTGACATATCTTTCTCTTGATTTGGTTTCTTCCTGGAGCCAAACTTTTTTTTATTCCTGAAATTCTTGAACTTTGTTGTGAAGGCTTGATCGTCGTATTTATTTTGGGGTTTCTCTTTTGCACTGATCCTTGATTCTTCTTGTGCACAACAAGTCCAAAGTTCTTCAAATGTGGGATACTCCTTCCTTGTGTTCATGCTTGCAGTAAATGCATCCCATTTCTTGGGAAGACCATTGACTACATTTACCAATTCCTTCTCTGAAATGATATCTTCAATGGCTTGTAGTTGATCTCTCAACTGAGAGATTCTCACAAAGTATTATGTTATGTTGTCATCATCATTCATTTTCATCTCACGAAGCTCATTCTCCAGACTCGTTACTTATCCAATGTTTCTGACTGAGAAGAGGTTTATTAGGGAATCATACATCTTCTTAGATGAGTCAAGATGGGAGATATAGGGTATTAAGTGGTCTTTTATATAATCCACTATGATACCCATGGCATTGATGTCATTTTCTTTGAACTTCTCTGGTTCCTTCTCTTTTCCGTCTTCAAACTCTAGTTCCACAATCTTTCCTTTCACGATATCCAACACTTTATTCTTGGCAAGGATGAGATCAATCCTTGTCTTCCATGTTCTGAAGTTAGAAGCCCCTTCTAACTTGTTTTATGACTTCATTGAGTAAGTCATAACTGCTTTGACTTGGTCAACCCTTGATTTTGACCAAAAACTCAAACTTGACATTTTACCTTACTGAGAGTATCAGGAGATGCGCTAGGCTGGGGCGCACTAGTCTATCCAGAAATTAGGTCAATCCCTTCACTTAAGGTGCCTCAACAAGAGGGTTAGGGTTTCTTTGTTGCAACAAAAATTGGTTGCAACTGCAACTGCAACTGAGCAAATCCTCCCAATCTATCTTCCAGCGGTTAGACTGTCTGAAGATAGTGTGGGCCCATAACCTGTTAGAAAGTAATGGATGTGCTCGTTTAACCATAGAAAATATAGCAATATTGTCACCCAACCATAGGCCGAAGCCATCCCCGAGCACCTTAACCTTGACAGACAATCATTCCGGAAGCAAACCCTAGGCCAGATAGCCAAACAAGATAGCGCACCTCTCTCCAGGGAGAGTGCACCAAGAAAGAATAACAGAAACCGATCAAAGAGTCCAACCCAGGAAATCTGAAAATACAGATTGCAGAATTGCCGACAACAACTGCTCCCAGGATTTGTGCACAAACTGGCCAACTGCAGTGCGCACAAGTGTGCTTCTGCAGTTCTGAGAATACTGGCCAGAATGAAAATTGGCCTCCTGTATTTATACTATTTCTGGCAGACTGCCTGGGATGACTTCTTATTCTGGGTGCTAATTTACTTAGTATATAACATTTCCTTAGCCGACTTCTTCTCTTGGAGGCTAATAAACTAATACAAATTATTCTCTTGAGCTGACTTGTCTTCTAGGGTTATTAGCCAACTAATTAGGGTTTCTTCTTGCTTCCCAGAATATTCTATTCTTGTCAGGGTTACACGTGGAGGTAAATACCTCCTGCAACTACCATAATATCAGCATGACATAGATCATATGAGATCTTCCTCGGTCATGGGATACTGATGAGGTTGGATATGATGGACTACAAGTCCATGACTACACATATGGAGACAAATCTGAAGAAGTTGAGTGATTCTACTTCAGATTCAGATTTGTTGGACCCCATGATGTACAGGTAGTGGATTGGATCATTGTTTATTTCATTACAGTGAGCATCATGAACCAATATTTGGTTGAAGCCAAGGCATTTCCATTGGGTTGTAGCAAATCATGTGCTAAGATATCAACATGGTACAATTGGATATGGTGTGTCTCAGGTGATGAAGTGAGGCTGCAGGGATATACAGATTATGAATGGGAAGGGAGTGTAGTAGATGGATTGAGCACATTAAGGTGCTTCTTGGGATCGGTGGCGATTTCCAAGATAAACTGAGAAGCATGTTTATGTAGCACTCAGTACAATAGATGTGGGGTATATCACAGCGAGTTTTGAAAATTAGGAAGTGGTGCAACTTCATAAGCTTCTTGTTGGACTTCATCCGAGACATGATGTAGAAGGGAGCAATAACACATATCCACATATGAGAAAATAATAGACATTCACAGGGGTGTACCTATGAATTTCTCCCTCACCGAGAGGGAGTGTTGATGATTTTCATCATCAAGCAGACATTCACAAGGGTGTACCTATGGCCCATGCATAGTCTTCAAAGGATAGAAGACTCGAGGTGTTGTTTTTTATCCAGGAGGAAGCATCAAGCATCATTCTCCCATGATTGGTGGTTTAACCAATGGAGAATGACAGATTCACTTACAGAAGTTTACATGTAAGTGACACTCACTGACAACAGTGTACTTGGGGAGGTGAGTGGCCCAGGTGTACTCTTTAGGATAGAATACTTGAGGTGCCAATATTCTTCCAGTGTGTGGTTTCATTGGGCGTCATTCTCCTATGATTGGTGGTTTATCCAGTGGAGAATGACAGATTCACTTACATGGGTTTACCTATAAGTGACACTCACTCACAAGGGTGTACTTTTGGTGGTGAGTGGCCTGGGTAAGCATCGGGAAGACCTTCTCCTAGATTGGGCTGCAGGAAAATGGAGATAAGATACATTCATCACAAGGGTGTACTTGTGGTAAATGGGCCTAGGCGTAGTCCTATGGACTTGATGTGCTTCCATGTGTTATATAGCATTGTAGATCATTCTCCTAGGATTGATGGTTTAACCGGCAAAGAATGATATATTCACTCACATGGGTTTACCTGTGGTGACATTCACTCACAAGGGTGTACTTGTAGAGGTGAATGGTCCAGCTGTGGTCTTCTTTGAGACTCGAGGTGCTAAACACAATTGTATGGAGATGTATCATCAACATGGCTCATGAGAAACTTTTCTATGACAAGAAGAAATGCTACTTCTAATACATGCTTGGTGTGATGGAGAATTCCCCCCTTGTTGAGAGGGAGTGTTGATGTTTTGCAACTTCAGGCAAGTCATTCTCCATAGAAGAAACATTGAAGTAATCCTAGAAGAAAGATTGAAGGCCATAAATAAGAAGTCGGCCCAGTAAATGTGATTTTGGAAGCCCGGATTGAGAAGTTGGCCCCAGTTTAGGGTCAAGTTGGCCCTGCCATAAGGTAAAGTCGACCCATAATTAGAAGGTAGAAACTAGTATAAATACACCACTCATGTGGCTTATTTTCACAATCATCCATCTCTCATATTTAGTGGGGAGATCGAAATCACAACAAGAAGACTTTATTCTTGGGTTTATCTGTCTTATTGGCTCATTATCTTCTATGTGAAACTCTCTCTCTCTTCTAGGGAAAAATTATTGTTATATGGGTTATTCTTCTTTGTGTAAGCAAAAGAGTCTTGTGCTAGGGGTTATTCTTATAATTTTCTTCTAGGATTGTTGTTTATATTAGCAAGGAATTCTTCTAGAGAAAAGTCGGTTGGGCTTTTCCCAAGATAAATCTCGTGTCTCTTGTGCATGGTTATCTTTATGTGATCCTGTTATTCTGTTGTATTATTTGGTAGATATTTTCAGTGTATAATTATTGTATGATAACATTGACATAACATCATAAGATCAATAATTATCAAGATTTGAAAATAGACATGAAAATCAACACCAAATAGGAAGTCCTACCAAAGGAAAAAAAACAAATACAATAGAGTTTGAGTTGGAGGGTGAAGAGTCTGACTCAATAGAGGAACATGAATAATACTACTACTACTAATAATAAGAACCTCATACTCTAGTATTGAGGAAATCGGTTAGGGAAAGAAGGCAACCAGAAAGGTATACTCCACTTGATTTTTATTCTAGTTTTGCTTTATCTATTATTGATGATGATCCCATAACTATTAGGGATTCAATGGATTTAAAGAATGATAAACTATGGAAGAAGGCCATGGTTGAAGAAATGAAAGCCTTGGATAAGAATGAGGCTTTGGATCTAGTTGAGTTGTCGGCTAGAAGAAATCCCATTGGTAGAAAATGGGTATTTAAAAAGAAGTACTTTAATGCAGAAGGTAAAGTGGAGAAGTATAAAGCTCACCTAGTTGCAAAGGAATATTCCCAGGTAGAGGAAATTGCTTTTGGTGATATTTTTTCTCTTGTTGTTAAATTGGCTTCTATTAAATTTGTTTTGTCTATTGTTGTTTCTTTTGATCTGGAAATAGAATATATGGACATGAAGACAACATTCCTACATGGGGATCTTGAAAAATAAATCTACATGAAACAATCATAAATTTTTGCAGTGAAGGGAAAGAAAGAGTTGGTTTGCAAGATGGAAAAGTCCAACAAAGTTACCAAGTTAACGATAACTCTACATAGTTCTCATTTTTTAGGGGTCGCATTTTTACCCTATTTCTAAAAGTTGTGCTACTCGTAGCACTCCCTTCCTTTTAGGCAATTTTTTTATATTTTAAATATTCTTATCTATAATGTATCCACATTTTTTTAAATGTTTATTTTTCAACTATATTCAATTTTTTTTTATCGCTTATTTTTTTCAATGGCGTTTTTAATTATTTTTTATGATTTTTTCAATGTTAAAAATGTTATAGATAATTTACTTTTTTGAAATTGAGATTTTTCATATAATTATGTCTCGTTAATTAATTTATGGTGCCATACTTTTTAAATATAGTTTACTTTTTAAATATAATGTAAAAATTATTTTTAACACATTTTTTACTTTTACTTCAATACATAGAAAATATTATAACTAAATAACACTATTTTTAAACATTTAACAAAAAAATATATATTTTAAAGCCATATGTAATTAAAAAAACTATACATTTTGGAAATTATCCACTTAGTGTCAAATAAAGCTTTTAATAGACATAATTGAACCCAAAAAATAATTTTTTTTTTTTTAAATTAACATTTTTTTAATATTTTTATAGATTTAAAGTTAAAAAATAACAATAGTTAATGTCACTTTCCCTAGCATATCGATTCACATAAAAATAAAAGTTAAAAGAAAATAATAAAAATGATTCAGCATAAAACAACACAACAATAAATACATGTATGTTCTTATTTTAAAATGTGAAAGTCAAAACAATAACACAATATTTATTTTTATTATATACTTTTAAAGAAAAAAAACAAAATAAAAAATCAAATTTCCAAACCAATGTTTTCTCTAAAAAAAATTTACACTTAAACAATAATAAACATTAAAAAATAAAAATAAAAAAGAAGATGATGATGATGGAGATTAATTAGTGTATGGAACCTTCAAAGGGTAAGGGATCACTTGCAATTCTTTAGAACTTTGTTTATGTGCTAGAAAAACATTAAGAGAAGCTTTCCAAGATCACCATAGTTTTGTTGAGTTAAAATGTTAGAAAGGTTGGTAGGGTAACAAATATTTTGAAATTGAAATCTTCAATCTTATTTGTGTCACAAAGGTGACACAGTCTTTCATCCCATGACTTAAGCCTAAAACTATCATTTAATTATATACTTTTAAAGACAAATAAATAAACAAAATTTCTAAAACATTGTTTTTTCTAAAACAAATTTACACACTTAAACAATAGCAAACAAAAAAAAGAAAGAAGAAAAACAAATATTAAAAACTAAAAACTTAACACAAAAAAATCAATAAAATTTAAAAAACTTAAATTTAAAATAAATAAATTACTTGGCCAACTTTGTGGCCCCCATCGCCCCCCAACCTCCATCTCACCCCATCTTCATTAGACCCCATTTTCATTAGAGATCTGGGGTGGGGGAGATCTTGGGAATCTCCAAGTCTAAAACTATCATTTTAATTATATGCTTTAAAAAAATAACAAAATTAAAAAACAAAATTTCTAAAATATTGTTTTTTCTAAAAACAAATTTAGATATTTAAACAATAGCAAATATTAAAAAAAAAAATTCTTTTTTTATAAAGAAGAAAAACAAATATGAAAAACTAAAAACTTAACAAAGAAAAAAAACAATTAAATTAAAAAACAATTAAATTACTTGATCCCAGTGGTGGGTGGGGGCAATGTCAAGCATCGCCTCGAGCATCACCCCGGTGATCCAAGTCTAAAACTATCATTTTAATTATATGCTTTTAAAGATGAGGGTGGGGGTGATGTCGAGAATCGTTCCCACCACCCTCTAGGGACAATTCTAAAACTATCATTTTAATTATGTACTTTAAAAATAAAAATTAAAAATTAAAAATTTTAAGACATTTTTTTCTAAAACAAATTTACACACTTAAACAATAGGAAACATAAAAAAAATTAAAAGAAACAAAGAAGAAAAATTTTAAAAAGAAAAAAAAAAAAAACTAAAAAATTTAAAACTTAACAAAGAAAAAAACCAATAAAATTAAAACACGTTGGTTTTGTCGACATATGTTAATGTTTATGCCATTATTATAGTTCTTTGCATTTCATTAGATAAGAGCATAATAAGAACAAGATCACTAAGAAATACACATTCACAAGAGACACAACATTTATCCTGGGAAACCCTCTAGGGGAAGAAAACCCAGCAAAAACTTCCTTATCATAAATGGCTTATACAATGTTCAAGAGATAACTCAAACCAATATAGAAAGTCCTCCCCAAGAGATGTGCCACCCTTCTTCTCCTCTCTCCAACTTCCAATTGCATCTTGCCTCATAAGATAATGAGAAAGTGAAGTGTGTCTAAGAAGTGAGGCGCTAGCCTCTTATTTATATCAATCTGGCACGTGTGAAGAGTCACAATCTGGCAGGGCAGACCTCTCACTCTGGGTGGGTAAACCCACCTTTAATTAATTCTGGGCCTTCCATTATAACTGTTGGGGCCGACTTCTTATTCTACACTTTGTAATTGTCCGATGACCAATCCACAAAAGGGGATTTGGTCCTTATACAATTACCGACATGATTAATCCTCAATGGGGATTAATCCAATAACAATAATAAT